>JBBPMD010000170.1:0-43165 GCA_038090095.1 Zangia roseola
GCGCTTCCTCACACACGGTATGAAGATTCAAGCCCCTCAAATCTTTCTTGATTTTATGGAAGGATTCTCCGGATGGTATCTTGGTCTTGAGGAAATCTGGCAGGCGAGGACTGGGAGCTTGTCAGGCTACGCGACGTCGGTACGAATCGTGCAGTGCTTGCCCTTTTGTATTTCCGAGTACGACTCTTTCTACCGGTTCGCCCGATATGAAGTCGTCCAATGAGGGTCCATTGTCCAGACGATGGGTAAGAGTGGAGTTAGGCTTCTGAGAGGGTATTGCCAAGCACCGAACTTGGGTCCACGAGACGGCAGAACGACGAACAAAGGGTTTGAGAGCCTGGGTGACCATCGCTAAGCACAAGTCAGAGAGCACACTGCTACTTAGTCATGCCGTTGCCAAGTTCCCGCGCTAGTACTTGAGTAACTATGAATGCACTCTCTCGGAGGGAGGAGGATACCCTCTTGAAGACCACAAAGGCACGCGCCTTAAAGGAGTGTGATCCAATAGTCAAAGGTACCTCTTCCGTCGAAACTAGTTTCGTTGTCTTGACGCTTTGCAGCATTTGCAGCGTGTGCTGAAGGCCGTACGCTCTCCGTTGCCTGGGCTTGCAGAGACAAGTACAAGTCACTGCAAGAATGCATGCTTCAATAGTACGTGGGTCAGTCATCACTTGATGTCCGTGTACCAACTTTCGGCAGTACTGGCCCAGAGGCAATGGAGATAGTGCGCAAGGAATACCTTCGTCTACGGAATCGGAAACCCGACATTCCACCCTAGCGAGCAGCCCACACCTTAGGTATTCTCACATGAAGCTCAAAGTCTAATGGATAACGAATAGATTACATCGAGTACACAAAACATTCCGTGTGCACGCGGTTCGACGGTCGCAATGATCCTCACTTCAGACCATTCACTGCGGCCCACTGAGCATACATTCCCATGACTGAGGAGATGAATCTAGCAAGGGGATCAGGTCAACATGACGAGGAAGGACGACGCGCGGCACTCACCCCGCGATGCCAACAACGCCATCGTTGGCGTTCACTAGACCAAGATTGGTGGCCGGAATCCAAATGTCCATGGTATCAATGATGAACTGGTAGCGCGTATCCGCACGCATTCTGGGTAGTGGTTAGACCAAGAGATCAAAAGGGGGTATTTGGATACCTTTCTAGGGCGAGTTGCTTCGCCTCGCGCTGCGCCAGGTCCCCGAGTTCCTTCTCGCCCCAAGATTCAGAGGTGCGAAGCTTCTTCGCCTCTTGGGCAAGCCGACCGGCCTATAATTCGGCGATGAGTGGAAATCCGAGATGGGATGGGGGCATTCTGACCTTGAGCAGTCCATGTGTGATGCTGAGCAGGATTCCGGACAACCAGAAGCGGTTAGAGATGGTGGCGACTTTCTGAGTGGTGGCGGGCTTGAGGGTGATAACTTTTACGGCGTTTGCCTGCAAGACAGTGAGGTCAGGGCGGAACATCGGGACCGAACGGAGGAAGCCCACCCAAACGATCGCATCGTAAGTGAGATAACCAAAGTAAGCAAGTTGTCGACTGATTGTCGCCAGCTGTTCGCCGAGATCAGATGGGGACTGGGCCGCGCGAAGGGCCGCCTGAAGATGTTCGACAGGCTTTCCTAGACGCATGACTGCGAGCGGGTTAGGGTGCGACGGGTGGAATACGAGTGCACTCACGTTTGCGACCGAGGGCGAGATGGTTTTTGAGGGCATTCCAGCGGGTTGCCTCTTCCTTGTTGCCGCGAGAGAGGAAGAACCAGGCAAGGAAGCGGGAGAAGTATTGTATGGTGCGGTAGAGCTATCGGACGGATGAGTTGCGTGGTGAGAACGTGCGTGGTGGAGATACCTTGTCTCTGCCTAGATTTGTAGCGCCATATTTGAGCGACTGGGAGACGTATGGATGAAGAACGAGCTGCGATGCGATGGAGGACATGTAGCAGTAAGCGACGATGATGGGGATGCTGTTACAAGTGATATGAGACTCGGACAAAATCGTATGAAGTATGTTACATTGCTAGAATCACGTGGGTGGGTCGCATATCTTGCCCGACGTCGGGTTGTTGACGATGGGCGGCCGTGCGTGCGTGCGTGGGGACCGCCGCACGCGTGAGCGGGTGATTTCGGAAGTTTTGTTTTTCATTTCTTGTCCCTCTTCTTCATGCTCCCCGTACTCCGTCGCTGTGCCGTGTCGCGCCGGCCCATCACCGGCCACACCCGTTCCTTGGCTACACTGACAACCGTCATGGCTACAGAGTCTTACAGACAAGAACGCGACACCTTTGGTGACCTCCAGGTCCCCGCTGACCGCTACTGGGGTGCCCAGACGCAACGGCACGTCCACTCCTGCGTGTCCCCTATCTCCTACTCACCCAATCCTCAGCTCTCTCCAAAATTTTGACATCGGCGGTCCCACCGAGAAGCTCCCACCTCCGCTGATCAAAGCATTTGGTGTGCTCAAGAAGGCTGCCTCTATCGTCAATGTCGGCTATGGCATGGACCCCAAAATCGGCGAGGCCATACAGAACGCCGCAGACGAAGCATGTCATCCTGTTTGCTTTCCCGTCCTCTCTCTTACCCCTTTCCACAGGTTATCTCCGGAAAGCTCATCGACCACTTCCCTCTGGTCGTGTTTCAGACCGGAAGCGGTACTCAGAGCAACATGAACGTAAACGAGGTCAGCTAATACTCCCGCTCGTTTCAAACCTTCTTCTCAACTACCACAAAAGGTTATTTCTAACCGTGCCATCGAGTTGCTCGGCGGCGTCTTGGGTTCCAAGAACCCGGTCCATCCCAACGATCATGTCAATAGAAGTCAAAGCAGCAATGACACGCGAGTTTGTTTCCCGTTTCCCGTCCCCCTTGCTTATTGGAGTATAGATTCCCGACAGCCATGCACATCGCAGCTGTGGTGGAGATTAACCGTTCCCTGCTCCCTGCGCTCATAGAACTCCGCGATGCCCTTCAGGTCAAGGCTGACGCGTTCAAGGACATCATCAAGATTGGACGCACTCACTTGCAGGTAATGCTTCCCTATGAGATTTGTCCAAGTCTGAGCCTTTCTCCTCGCAGGATGCAACTCCCTTGACTCTCGGACAAGAATTTAGTGGCTACGTTCAACAAATCGACAACGGAATCGAACGCGTCAAGGCAGTCATTCCCCGCCTGAGCCTTCTCGCCCAGGGCGGGACCGCAGTAGGCACCGTGAGTCCGTCCCCGTTCGGGTACTTGTCCCGTCTGACACGTCCACCAGGGTCTAAACACCAAGAGAGGATTCGACGTCAAAGTTGCGGCAGAAATTTCAAATATTACTGGTCTGGACTTTCAGACCGCACCAAACAAGGCAGGTAATATATTTGTCATTAGGACAGTCGTTTGACGTCGCTGTAGTTTGAGGCGCTTGCCAGTCATGATGCCCTCGTCGAGGCTCACGGTGCTCTCAACGTCCTTGCTTGTTCTCTGATGAAGATTGCCAACGACATTCGCTTCCTTGGCTCTGGTCCTCGCTGCGGGTTCGGCGAGCTGAGTCTCCCCGAAAATGAGCCAGGCAGCAGCATCATGCCTGGGAAAGTCAACCCCACACAATGTGAAGCGGTAACCATGGTTGTCGCGCAAGTCATGGGCAACCAGACGACTGTGAGCATTGGAGGTGCCAGTGGTCAATTCGAGGTAATCTGTCCGCATAGCTTCGCAAGCATCGTGGTTGACTTGTGAACTCTAGTTGAACGTGTTCAAGCCTGTTATCATTAGGAACGTGCTTCAGAGCATACGCCTCCTGTCTGATGGTGCGTCATGTCTATTGTCTGCCGAACTGAAACCAATGATGCGCATCCAGCATCGCGCTCGTTCACCAAGAACTGTGTGGCTGGAATCCAAGCGAACGAGAAACGCATCAATCACTTGTTAAATGAGAGTTTGATGCTCGCTACCATCCTCAACAGCTACCTCGGCTATGACAGCGAGTGTTTCATTTGTAGTAGTGGATGCTGTTTACTAACTGACGGTCCAGACGTCGCAAAGTGTGCCAAGAAAGCACACAGGGAGGGAACGACGCTGAAGGAGGCGACGGTCGCACTCGGGTTCTTGACAGCGGAGGAGTTTGACGAGAAAGTGCGGCCAGAGTTGATGCTTTACCCTGACGAGCCGTAATAGAGCGTGTGTGTGGGTGTGATGTGGAATGCGAGTGTGTTTTTGGATGGAGTGGGGGGCTCGTCCGCCAAGAATCGCAAAGGCGCGAGCGGGGTCCACCGAATTACTGAAAATGGCAGTGTACCGATGCGAGCTAAATCCAACAACAAAACGAAATACCTGCGCAATTCCCGCCATCGCCCACTCTTGTCCTCGAGACAAACCCATCCCCGCCCTCTCATCTTGTCCCCCTCCACCCAGTACACACCCGAACTTGATTTCTATATTCGCAACCGCGTACTCGATTCCCGACGCCTGCGAGACTGACGTTGTCCTCTACTACGTACTTAGCTAGTCTCCCCCTTCTTTCAAGTTTTATTTCTTTTCTCTTGTCTCTCTTTCGCTTACTCCGCCATGTCGCTCAGCCGAATTCTCAATGACGCCCCTCCCCCCGCCCGCCCACCACCCACCGCTCCCCCGCGCGCCTCTGCCGTCGACTCTCCCTTGCCCGACAGGTCCCCCGCTTCAAATCCCCTCCCCGTCTCCCCCCTTCTCGCCCGCCAACACCGCCAGAGCCACAGTCCCCTCGGTGACCATCCCCCTCCCCCTCGCGGATATGCCTTCCAGCCCACCCCTTATCATGGCGCAGGCGGCTGGGACCCGTATTCGGGCAACTATGTCCAGGGCGACATCTTCCCTCTGGGTTCCGGTGGTAACTACTACCCTCAGCGCGAGCTTGGTCAACCTTCCTCCGCTCCCTCCGAACCCCTCGAAGGTTCTGTCGGCGCTTATTACAAGGAAGATGAAAACGAACACGCTTCCAAGAAACGAAAGAAAGTAGCTCAGGACGACCCTGATTACCAGCCTCCTGCTTCTAGACGCGTACGTCCGCTGTTTTCATGGCACACCCACAACTAAACCGATCACGCTTTCCTGACCAGCCTGGACTCCGAAGAAACCCTCCTCGTTCCAAGGCTGCGCGCCAAGAAAAATCCCCTTCAGGCAGCCCTGATGTATTCCCGGTTGGGGCAGAGCATCTCCAGACCGACGAAGACCGTCATCTGGTATCTTCCGACCTCTCAGATTGCGAGGAAGTCTGGATCGGCGAGCTGAGTGATTACATCATTGAGACACACAAGCGTCAGCGGCAAGTCGAGTCATGGTTTGAGGCAAGCGTCCTGGTGTGTACCATACATCCTTTTTTCCGCATGGGCATTCCTCACAATTCGCAGGAACGCAATTCTACCACAGCTGTTACGTTGTCTAGACATTACGTGTCACGGATTGCCCGGATACCTCCCCCTCCGCCTTCTCCGCCGGTGCGACCCATTTCGGTCGACGAGGATCTTCTTTCCACTCTCCACCCCTCGCCGCCGCCAGATTCAGCACTCTTCGATTATATAGGCGATCCTCTCGAATATAATCGCGCTTCATTGTCTAGATCGTTTAACGTTGGCGCGGAGGCCGCCGCCCGAGAGTTGGAAGAATCGCTTCTTGGGTCGCGGTCGAGGACCAAGAGGAAGGATCTATCCAAACGTCCAGCGAACGGCGCAGTGTCAGACGCGAGCAGCGATCTTGATATGCCTCCTGTTGTCAGAAAAGACAAACCAGCAAACAAGAAGCGAAGAGTGGACCATGACGCGTCAGCGATTGCAGACGAGTTCGAGCGAACGGTCAATGACGACTCGGTATCTCCCACCAAGATCATGAAATCCAAAGGCAAAGGGAAGGTGTCCCAACTCAGAGAACAGAGCGTTGAAAGTACCGCAACATCGTCGCTAACTCCGAGAAGCCGGAAGAAAGCTGCCGCAAGGAAGAAACATGAGGGACTCTACCCAGATGGCACCGGACAGTCTGGTTTAGGTTCAGCCGCTGGATCCGTCGCAGGTGACGTCACACCATCTGCATCTCGGCCAGCCTCGCCGGCTCTGACCGCCACTTCGGCTGTTGTATACGAGCTCGACGAGGTGGTACCACCTCTTAGACGGGCGAAAAAGGTCGATGATAACGCAATGGCTAAACGTCTGAAATCCTTGGAGGAAGCGCAGAGAAAAGTCTGGACGAACATTGCAAGAAGGGACATTTCCAAGGTATTTATTAGCCATGCCATGTGAATTAAAGCATTAACTCGTTTGCAGGTGTACAAGTACGCCGCATTGGGATACCAAGCCAGGCAGAGTCAGGTCAAACGACTTGCGATGTTATCCTCCATGCAAGCTCGCCGACCATTCACTCGTACCGCAAAGGCCAATAAAGACGTGCAAGCAAAAGCGAAACGTCTGATGCGTGAAATGCTTGTGTTCTGGAGGAAAAATGAACGGGAAGAGAGAGACGTTCGGAAACGAGAACAGAAGGAGGCTATCGACCGAGCAAAGATTGAGGAGGAGAGGCGCGAAGCGGCACGTCAGGCGCGAAAACTTGAATTCTTGATCAGTCAAACCGAACTTTATAGCCATTTCGTGGGTAACAAGCTAAAAAGTAGGTGCCCCCGGTCGTTCGAGGATGAATCAATTGCTCATCCTCACGCAACTTTAGCTGCGGAAGTTCAGGGGGATGCCCAGGAAGTGTCAGCAACTCCTGCTGGTGCTGATCTCGTAGACGTTGACCCCAGCTCCCTGAGAGACATCGACTTCGATGACGGTTAGTTTTTTCTGTGTGTAATTGTACGGCACCTTGGCTGATCGATGCATCTGCTCCAGAGGACCAAACCAATCTTCATCGTCATGCTCGCCATAATGCGCAGGAGGCGATTGTACTTGCCAAACAACGAGCTCAACAATTTGATGCCCAAGCTGCTCTCGAACGCAAAACGAATGAGGCACTCCAATTGGCCAAGGCCCAGGCACACCTTAGGGACAGTGAGGACGAGGCAGGGGCACCTGCGCCTCCCCTTATGGATCGTAAGGGTCCTGTTTCTGTTTGTCTGATTTGTGTACTCACTTTTGCGGTAGTTGACTCCGATGAGCTCAACTTCCAAAACCCAACCTCCCTGACTGGTCCATTAACCATCAAGCAGCCAAGAATGCTTATGGCCCAGCTGAAGGAATACCAGTTGAAAGGCCTCAACTGGCTTGCCACGTTATACGAGCAAGGTATCAATGGGATTCTTGCAGATGAAATGGGCCTTGGAAAGGTATTGTCTTCCTCTCTTTCAGTATTTAAACATTTCGACATGAACTCTCATGTAGACGGTGCAATCGATCTCCCTGCTCGCCTATCTCGCCGAGGTACATGATATATGGGGTCCATTTTTAGTCGTAGCGCCCGCATCCACCTTACACAACTGGCAACAAGAAATCACTCGCTTTGTCCCAAGTCTCAAGGCACTTCCCTATTGGGGGAATGTCAAGGATCGTGCTACTCTACGGAAGTTTTGGAGTAAAAAGGAAATCAGCTACAACAAGGATGCCCCATTTCACGTCCTCATCACAAGCTATCAGCTGGTGAATTGATTCGTGCAGGTTTGAGCTGTATGTGTTGCTTACGTACTTCCAGGTTACCCAAGACCAACAGTACTTCCAAAGAGTCAAATGGCAATATATGATTCTGGATGAAGCGCAGAACATCAAGAATGCATCCAGCGTCCGTTGGAAGACCCTTTTAGGTTTTCAGTGTAGAAATCGTCTGCTCCTTACCGGTACTCCAATTCAGAATTCCATGCAAGGTCAGCCTTTATTAGTACACGTGGTTCTAGCACGCTAATTTTGGTGTACAATGATAGAACTTTGGGCTCTCCTGCACTTCATCATGCCGAGCCTTTTCGATTCCCACGATGAGTTTAACGAATGGTTTTCGAAAGACATCGAAAATGCCGCCGAAAACAAGGGTAGCAAGTTGAACGAATATCAGTTACGGCGGTTGCACATGATCTTGAAGCCGTTCATGCTTCGTCGTGTGAAGCGACATGTTCAGAATGAATTGAGCGAGAAGGCAAGTCGGCTACATCATGTCGGATCCACACATTGACATGTCCGATTCAAAAGATTGAAAAAGATGTCTATGTCGATCTTAGCTCCCGACAACGGGCATTGTACCGTGCACTTCTCGCCAACGTTTCCGTTGCCGACCTTCTAGAAAAGGCGGCAAACATTGGTGACGCCGACTCAGCTCGTTCGTTGATGAACTTGGTCATGCAATTCCGCAAGGTGAGTGATTTCGATTTCCGTACAGATTTTTATAGACTCAGGGATTCGACAGGTTTGTAATCACCCTGAACTATTTGAACGGGCAGACGTCACAGCACCTTTCTCGTTCGCGCACTTTGGCCGGTCAGGACCACTAGGTCGCGAAGGCGACTTGATTTTAGTTTCCTACTCCACGCAAAACCCGATCGAGTACCAGATCCCTGAATTGTTGTATCTCAATGGCGGACTTTTTAATGTTCCATCATTGGAACCCGGACCTCGTTCGCGCAAGCTTGCTGCGCACAACCTTTTCAATATATGGTCCACAGACCGGATATATCGATCGATGTATGACGAGATCGAAGGTATTGTTCATACGACTCTGTGGGTACAAAGCACACTCATATCCCTTTTTAGAGTCGCCCGCCTTTGCGTTTCTGCGTCTCCTGAACAGAGGTCCAGCGGAGGTTCACGGCCTCCAAGTGTCACCCCTCATACGCAACCGGTTGGTGGAATTGCAGGAAGAAAATAAGATTATCGAACAGTCCACCATCTTGGGGTGAGCGTTTTTGCTTCAGATTCAAAGGGAAGAATAATAGATATCTTGTGCAGGGAGACCAGCTATAGTCCATCCGATATCAAAACGGCACTTCTCCCGTTATTGTCACATCATCCCAACCTTACAGGAATATCGTCCTCTACTTGGCAAGAATCGTGTCTGTCTCGACCTGGTCTGAGGTGGTTCGTTCCCGCTGTGGTCGCACCTCCGATATCTATGACGTGTACAAACCGTTCTTTCATCGAACACCAGCATCGAGTTCTGGAAGCACCCATGGAATCACTGGCCATGTATGGTCTTTCACGCGAACTCCAGGAATCTCCCGCCGCCTGTAGCCTTTATAATGACCTGATTCCAATGATTCCAGCTGCAGGGTTGATTTCCAGTGCTCCATCGGACCAATTACCTCAATCAAGCATGCAGATCCCGGAGGCAAAGCGCCTTATTTATGACTCTGCCAAACTTGCACGTTTGGATACGCTGTTGCAAGAGCTCAAGGCAGGGGATCATCGAGTATTGATATACTTCCAGATGACCCGCATGATGGATTTGATGGAGGAGTACCTAATATATCGGCAATACAAGTACCTACGTCTGGACGGATCCTCGAAACTCGAAGATAGAAGGGACATGGTGATGGATTGGCAGACAAGGTTGGTGTTTTGTGCACTATTCAACCCACGCGTTTCATTTTGTTTCTCTAGGCCAGACATATTCGTGTTCTTGTTGAGTACTCGTGCTGGTGGTCTCGGTATCAACCTTACCGCTGCGGATACCGTGGTATTCTACGACCATGATTGGAATCCATCCAATGATGCGCAGGCCATGGATCGTGCACACCGTTTGGGTCAGACTCGTCAAGTAACCGTCTACCGACTCATTACCAAGGGCACGATCGATGAACGTATCATTCAACTCGCGCGCGTGAAGAAAGATGTTGGTGGATTAGTTCCACGCTTCTGGTGGCATCACTGACCTTCCCCCAGGTCCAAGACATTGTTGTTGGAAACAAAAGCTTCACTGACGTGGCGAAGCCCAGCGAGATTGTTCAACTGTTATTGAATGATGAACAGCTTGCTAATATTGACAACTCGAACGGATCAGGGCTTTCTTCCAAGAAGTCTGCCAAGCGGCCCGGTCCCGACAATGAGGCCGTTCGGGACCTATGGAACGATGAGGGTGATGACTTCTTTGGTCACAGTGCCACGCAGGGAAATACAACGGTAGACAAGGGAGAAGAGGATGGTACTGCAGCAGCACCTAGTCGGGGAAAGAAGCGCAAAGGCGGCAACACTTCGGGGGCCTCACGACCCCGCAAAGCCTCTGGGAAAGCCGCTGGCAAGAAGAAGGCAGACGCCGTCAACGATGCTGGATCTGGGTTGGATGTTCAGGCTGAATAATCTTATCACTTCTTTTCTCATTCGTCAGATACATTTGTAGAGTAATACATGCATTGTACGGCCTTGTATTGTACATGTTTTTAATACCTATTCTATTTCGCTGCTGGACTCTGGCTAGTAGATTGAGTCGACTTTTTTGTTCAATTCCATTACACTGCTCGTTCGAGTCACCCCGGGTGACTCACTGCTGAGCTGTTGCCGAGCTTTATTCACAGTAGAATATGAACCTCTTGCAATCTCTTTCCATTCCCTATCAAGAATCCGTTTAACGTCGCCCTGGTGACTTCTGGTCAGATCCTGTTCGACTACTAGTAGTCTGAAGTTCAACACGTCCGGTTCCTAATGCCCAAGAAAAGGAAGACACAGCTGAAGCCCGTCGCGCGTGGCTTCGCAACCACATCCATACCCAAGAAAGCCGTCCAGGCCGAGGAAATCGAACCATCGGCTGACGAAGCCCCATCAGCAGATAATTTGGTGACCGATGTTGCCGAGGTGGATCCTCCTCAAGATGTGCCACCCGACGCGGACAAGTCGGGTGTCCAACCAGATGATCAGCAGATCTTTCAGGACATGGTGGACAAATACCAGGAGAGGACTGAGAGGGAGATATCGAGGACCATCAAGGTGTGATCTTTGACGTGCCCCAAGCCCGTAGTTCAATGTTTGACCAACTTCTCAGGCGATTGAAGTAGATAAGCGTGTCTCCAAAGGGTTCGACACTGTAGATGTTGATCCCGTGTTGGTTGAAGAGATTTTACGTCTCCACATTCAAGAAGAATCATTCACAAGTTGCTGATTTTCTCGCGTATCCATTCGATTCGACTCAACGCCACGGTTTTCTAGTAGCGCGGAATTCTATCGACAGCACCAAGGAAAAAGCTGTGACGCGCTTCGCATTGACATACGGTACTCTACGCAGGCTCGGTTTCGCCGAAGATTTGGTGGAGCAGTGCCTGCGTACCATGTCTGGTATTGAGCTCGATGAGGCCTTGGACTGGGTCAGTCCAAAGTTACGCCAACTGCATTATCTTGCTCACGTCGCATCAGCTCACTGTTCATTGCCCTGATGATGACCTAGGGGTTGACTCGACGCGCCACTCAGTGGATGATTTGTCCAAGTCAAACAATGTTGGAGATCCCAGCGTGCCGGTTGTTTCGCAGGAGGTTTCAAATTCACCAAAACCACTTGAGTCAGACGCTTCCAAACCCACAAAACCGGGGACCGACGTATCGCACAGTGGGCACCAAACACCCTCTCGGGAAGGGTCATCAACGAATATTCACCTGCCTTTGTCGGATAATGTCTCGCCGGAGCTCGACGATCCTAACTTGGAATATACTAGATTAAAATTACAACTCCTCCACGTCAAGACCAGTAGTGCAACCCAACAGCAAAAATCGGAGGCCATCAGTGTTCTAGAAGAGAAATTGCGGCAAGTGAAGGCGCACTACTTCTTCGATGAGAGGGACGCCCAACGATTGTATCGCTCCGAGCTTGAAAAGACGAATGCTCAGCGTCTTCGGGATACCCTTCGCGGGAATCTGGATCCTGCGCGGCCGAAGAGCCCCAAAAAGATGGATGTTCCAAAAGCTGTCACCATACCTTCTGGGCCCGAACTACAGCCCGATTTATTCGATGAAGAGGATAACGAATCTTCCGGGGGACTCCTTGAAATCCTGGAAGCCCCATCCGAGGTCGAGGGTCCTCAAGGAACAAAGATTTCCGTCAAGGATATGACATTCACTAAGCAGAGCGGAGGAAAGCTGCCACAGGCCGTGCTCTTGGATTACGTGTCCAAGATTGATCGGTATGCTGCAGTCACATTCAACAGCCTATCCGGAGACAGCCGTGCGAAGCGCTGTGCAGTCCGGGTGTCGTGGAGTGGCCGCAAACAGGGCGAATGGAGGATGGAGGATGTAGCTTGTTGTGAAGACTCGCAGGCAGTACAATACATCGCTACAGTCGCGCTCCACGTTCTTTCGTTCCCTCCTACGGAAGGTTTCGCTGCTGGGGCGATGACAAGTCCTGTCGGCAACACGTTCTTTAGATTGTTCCCTCCGGTTTTCAGACGCTTGTGGGACGAGCTAGAAGCAGATCGGAAACTCGAGCAAGAGCGTATAAATCGGGAAATTTGGGCTAAATTATGGGATATTGTTGATCAAAAGATCGATACCAGTCGAGAGGTGGGTTGATTTTTCGTTCGAATATTTGTGACTGAACGCGGTTCAGACGAGAGAAATGGTATCTGGATCAGTTCCTGAAACCAAAGGAACTTCTCAAACGTCAATTCATCTACGGAACATTGAGACGAATCACGATCAACTTGTTGCAGATTTCAGATCTCGCCAATCAAGACCAGCCTATCAAGAGATGCTGGTCAGTCTTCCCTTATCTCGTGAATGAGTGACTGTAAGAATATGTCAGATCCATCGAAATTCGTTGCCAATAGCGAAGTATCGCGAAGATATAATTTCAACCTTAGAAAACACTCAAATTCTTGTTCTGTGCGGCGAGACAGGATGGTAAGCGCGAATCACACATACTCGACTTAGCCACTGATGTTCCTGTTAGCGGCAAGTCTACTCAGGTACCTGCCTTCATACTCGAGGACCATCTCTCGCAAGGACGGTCCTGCAGGATATATTGCACGGAGCCACGTCGCATTTCTGCAGTTTCACTTGCGCAGCGGGTTTCACGTGAATTGGGAGATCCTCCAGGGTCTGTTGGCACTTTCAGTTCTCTCGTCGGATATGCTATTCGTCTGGAAAGTAATACCACCAAAAATACACGCCTGACCTACATCACTACTGGTATCGCGTTGAGAATGCTAGAACGCGGCTCTGGACGTGGCGAGCAAAGTATAGCGCTTGGTGAGATAACGGTGAGTACGATCCATCTAGTCCACCCGTGCATTCAGGTGATGGTATAATGTTCAAACCCAGCACTTGATTATCGATGAAGTCCACGAGCGGACGATCGAGTCGGATTTTCTGCTTGTCGTCCTCAAGACTCTGTTACCGCTACGTCCTGATTTGAGGTACTCGTTGTACTTTATGTACTTCTTCAATTCTGAACCGTTTTATTAGGGTAATCCTCATGTCTGCAACGGTGGACTCGGAAAAGTTATCAAGTTATTTCGGAGGCTGCCCGGTAATCCATGTTCCAGGTCGGACTTATCCTGTAGATGTTATGTACCTTGAGGATGCCGTTGAACGTACCGGCTGGTCAATATCCGAAGACTCGCCCTATGCAAAGCGACGTGAGTCCCACGCAACCACTAGTAACAGAACCTGAGGCTCACCGTTCCCCAGTACGTAGCAAATTCTACCAGCGAAAGAACCGTACAGACTGGGACGAGTCCACTCTGATCGATGAAGACGATAATATTACTGTGGTTGAAGGCGAATCTAGTGCGAAAATACCGATTTCAGCGGACAGACGCTATTCTCCCGCTACAGAACGGACTGTCGACCTTCTGGACGAGCGGTTGATCCCTTACGATCTAATCCTCCGGCTACTCGAGCATTTGTGCTTCAAGGATCAGACACTCCACCCCTTTTCTTCCGCAATCCTGATTTTCATGCCCGGCCTCGCCGAAATTCGTCGAATGAGCGACCTTCTCTCTGATCACCCCTCTTTTGGACAGGAGTCACTATTCCGCGTCTATCCACTACATTCTACTCTTTCGAGCGAAAGTCAAAATGCTGTCTTTGACGTGCCTCCCGCTGAGATGAGGAAGATAGTCATTGGTATGTGTTTCCTACCTTGTTGTGCTAACTGCTTGAATTGACTTTGCCTCTCTCTCAGCGACAAATATTGCAGAGACCGGCATCACGATTCCTGATATCACTTGCGTGATCGACGCTGGGAAACACCGAGAGATAATGTATTCGCGCCTCACGCTGTACTTACACGAGACTGATAGTCAGCCAGGTTTGACGAGAAGGGCCAACTAAGCCGTTTGGTGGAAACGTTCGTGACCAAGAGTAATGCTGCCCAGCGAAGGGGCCGAGCCGGTCGAGTCCAAAATGGAATATGTTTCCATCTATTCACCAAACGGCGTCATGATACCCTGGTGAGTGTGATATATCCATCGGCGGTGATGTGGCTTGACAAGTATGTACAGCTTGCAGAACACCCTCTTCCAGAAATGATGCGACTGAGCCTATCGGATCTCGCATTGCGCATCAAGACCATGAAGGTGAATATGGGAACATCGATTGAAGACGTGCTTTGTCACGCGTTGGACCCTCCTACGGCAATAAACGTTCAGAGAGCAGTCGCAGCCTTGGTTGAGGTATAACCATTATTATTGACCGCGGGTGGAAAGCTGAAGATGTCCAGGTGCGAGCCCTGACCCCCACAGAAGATATCACTCCAATGGGTCGACTACTTAGCAAGCTGCCCACGGATGTTCATCTAGGGAAGCTGCTGTTGATTGCTGTGGTATTTCGTTGCCTAGACCCTGCACTGACTATTGCTGCCGCACTGAGCTCGAAATCGCCATTCGTGACGCCGCTTGGGATGGAGGAGGAAGCTGACCGTGCCAAGAATTCATTCCGTATCAGTGGGTGATGTATCCTCCCCCCTTTCATCTGGTCTCACGCGAAAGGTATAGATAATTCAGACTTTTTGACAATTCACGCAGCATTTGCGGCTTGGCGGAGGTGTGCGAATCAAGCATTCGCTTACAAGTTCTGTCGAAAGAATTTTCTCAGCCATGAGAACCTCTTGCAAATCGAAGATCTCCGTCAGCAATTCCTAGGGTTAGCAGCCTGATGCTCGATGATGCACATGTGTCTGACGGTTCTATTCTAGTTACTTGGTTGACTCTTCCTTCATCCATGTAGACACGGAATTTGTGAAAGAGCTCAGCCGGTGAGTCGTGGGCTGTGCTGTCACGTCAAGTGACTGATTCTTGTACCAGTGCTCGGTTTGGACGCAACAGATATCGGTTTGTCACGGTCCCACCTGACATGGACAGCAATAGCAACAATCTCGCGATCGTTGCCGCTGCGTTACTCTCCGGGTTATACCCGAAGCTTCTGTGCATCGATGATACCAATGGAATGCAGACATTCTCGAACAATCAACTTGCCTACTTCCATCCATCCTCGGTCAATTTTCGGAGAAAGCCCAAAGATATAACCGCCAATTATCTGGTTTACTTCACTCTCATGTATGTCACGCACAGCATCGTGTGGTGACATGTGCTCATGAATGATCAGGCACTCGAAAAAGCTGTATACTTGGGAAACCGGACCAGTGGACGACCTAGCGGTGCTCTTGCTGTGCGGCGAAAGTGATTTCAAGGTACGTCTTTGCCCAACAGACGGAGTCACATTCTCAAAAAAGAAATAGCTCGCATCGGATGCGGCGATCGTAGACCGGAAGATCAAGTATCACATTTCACCCAGAACTAACATTGCCATGAAGATTCTGCGGACACAGCTGGGCAGTATTTTAGCACAACAATTTCGCGGGAGACCATTGACAGGGTCACAAGTGCAGTGGCATAAGCTTGCAATGGCCGCGTTGGGCAGGACCAAGCTAGAAACAGAGATAGAGCAGTCCACAGGTCCGACAATGTTGATCAAATGATTCAAACCCAAGTAGCTTTCAGGTTGTCATTATAATAGTACAACATGCAGTGGGTGAGACCATTAAACCCGAAAGCTAATCATATTTCCCGGTATGCTGCAAGGGTAACATAGGATACATGATCGTAGGTGGACAGTGAGACAATGATTCGATTATTCCTCGTCTTCGTCTTCGCCTTCGCGGCTGCACATTCACGATTGTGAATAGAGAGCGGGCAGAAAAAGGGAATACATACGCGATATTGTAGAATCGGAGCTGATAAGCGTCTTTCGAGGATGCGACAACTCGAATCCAGTCGCGCAAGCTGTTCTTCTTCAAGAACTTTTTCGTTAGATACTTGAGGTACCGTTTGGAGAAAGGAACATTGGACGTGACTGTGATTTTGTTGCTTGCTACAGTAGAGATGAATGATCAGCTACGGTGTGACGGTCGCATAAAGATGCAGTACCGTCGCGGGTAATTTTAACATTTTCACCAAGTTGCCCGGTCTTGCCCTCGACCTTGGTGCGGTCGTGGAGGAATTTTTCAAAGTCGGCACCGTCGAAGACACCGTCGGCGGCGGGACGAGAGTAGTCGATGATAAATTTGTACTTCGTGGAGGACGTCTTTGGAGTGGCGGGCTAAGGCATTAAGGCGTAAGCCTACTGAGAAGGTAACTCAGCAAAGCATTGCCTAGACTAACCATCTTGACTGTGTTTGAAGATGAGTGCGTTGATGATGATGATGACGATGATGACATTAAAACTGTACAGTTTCATTCCCACGGTCACTGACTGACATAATCATCAGAAAAGGAAGTATACTCTCACGCAAGTTATATCTCGCTTTTGCAGACAAGTATATTTCAGAAAAAGCCATTATGGCGTCGACTCTAACGCGTGAGCAGGTTGCGTCTGCCCAGCGGGAGGGAGACTATGAAATCAAGTCCGAATCTTCACAACCTAAACTCGACACGTCCCAGTGGCCTTTACTCTTGAAAAACTACGACAGGCTACTCGTTCGTTCAAGTCACTTCACTCCCATCCCTTCCGGCAACAGCCCTCTCAAGCGCGATATCTCCAGCTACATCAAGTACTTTCTTCGCTCTTCTTTCGTGTATGAATATCAACACCATCTTTCCTAGGTCTGGTGTTATCAATCTAGATAAGCCGTCAAATCCCTCCTCGCATGAGGTCGTCGCTTGGCTCAGGCGCATCTTGCGGGTTGAAAAAACTGGTCACAGCGGCACTCTGGACCCCAAGGTTACAGGCTGTCTCATTGTTTGCATCGACAGAGCAACCCGTCTCGTTAAATCTCAACAAGGGGCAGGTTCGCAGGCATCCATGCTCACTTTTGACCAAATGATTGATTGGTTTCCAGGGAAAGAATATGTTTGTGTTCTGCGATTACACTCGAGCCTGCCAAATCCAACCGCCCTCCCTCGCGCACTTCAAACCCTCAGTGGTGCTCTTTTCCAACGACCTCCCCTTATTTCGGCCGTGAAGCGGCAATTGCGAATACGTACCATCTACGAGTCAAAACTCCTGGAATTCGATGAGAAACGTAATCTCGCCGTGTTTTGGGTATCCTGTGAAGCAGGGACCTACATTCGAACCTTATGTGTCCACCTCGGTCTTTTTCTTGGTGTCGGTGGTCACATGCAAGAGCTAAGGCGAGTTCGAAGTGGTGCCATGTCAGAAAACGACGATATTGTGACCATGCACGACGTGTTGGATGCGCAGTGGATGTATGATAATACCCGCGATGGTGGGCACACAGATCGCTAACTTGTCTCTGCGAGACTGATGGTTCACAGAGTCGTACCTTCGGCGGGTCATCCGACCTCTTGAGAGCTTATTGGTTGGTTATAAGCGAATTGTGGTCAAAGACAGTGCAGTCAATGCAGTATGTTACGGAGCGAAGCTCATGATTCCTGGCCTCCTGCGGTATGAAGCGGATATTGCTGTCAACGAAGAAGTCGTCCTTATGACAACCAAAGGTAGCGCGTAATTGCTTTGCTACCAAGTGTGTATTGATGCTTGGACAGGAGAAGCAATTGCCCTCGCGATCGCTCAGATGTCCACCGTCGAACTTGCAACCTGTGACCACGGAGTTGTCGCGAAGGTGAAGCGATGTATCATGGAGCGCGATACTTATCCTCGACGCTGGGGCCTTGGTCCAATGGCATTACAAAAGAAAAAGTTGGTCAAGGAAGGTAAACTTAGCAAACATGGAGAGAAGATTGATGGTGTTACTCCTGCTGAGTGGAGTCGTGATTACGTCGATTATAACAGGGAGGCGAGTTGTCACGGTTGCCTTAACAGAGCTCCGCGGGCTAATTGTTGAAAACCTTCCAGCAGCCCACCGTCGCTGCTGCACCAGTTGCGGCAGCCAGCACCTCCGAGTCGTCAGCTCCAGCACCAGTACCAGCCGCGGACGGTGAGCCATCTGCTTCCCCGCAAAAGGAGAAAGAGAAGAAACGCAAGCGTAAATCTGAAGCTGCAGAGGGGACAGATATCGCTCCCATTACTGTGGACGGTGCAGCAGACGATAGAGCAGACCACCTCGAAAAGAAGCGGAAGAAGGAAAAGAAGGAAAAGAAAGAAAAGAAGGAACGGGAGGGTGACGAGGATGAAGAAGCACGGAGAGAGAGAAAGCGGCTGAAGAAAGAGAAAAAGGCAAGGGAAGCGGCGGGCGAGGTGTAAGGGAATCCATACTCCTACCACATGGCTGAGCGTGTATGTTTGTAGTTCCACGCCTCCGGAGATGCGAACTGGAATTTTGGTTCCTATCTTTGATCTTCATGGCGGTGCACTAGTGATGTTTGATCGGCTGAACATGCGACAGTACTGCCGCCGTTGTCTCACTGCCCGCGTCGCTCCTGTATACCATCAGAGTTGCATGATCAATCAACCGAACGAATTTATGGAGGTCTCATGTTGCTTATAACCCGGTCCCATGTTTCAGTTATCTCAGTTCCACCGACATCATTCATCTAGATGACCATTGCCCAACCAGTCGAAAAGTCCAAGATCCGGAAATCGGTACCCAAGTTTAAGACGGGTGCGTGTCAGATAGATACCGTCTTGACGCATCTGGGGTTCAATTTGTTCGCTCTAGGTCCTGATTACGAGATCTTGCATGTTCTCGGGGAAGGTGCTTATGGAACTGTGGTAGCCGCCCGCCATAAACGTTCTGGAAGATACGTAGCTATCAAGAAGATCCTTCCTTTTGACCATTCACTGTTCTGCCTGCGAACGCTACGGGAACTCAAGTTGCTCAAGTTCTTCTCAGAGGAATGTGTAAACGAAAATGCAAGTATACCTCCCCGCGTCAGCAAACATATTGGTAACGACGACCATGAACCTCTTAGATCATCTCAATACTGGACGTCGTCAAACCCCCATCCCTGGATGACTTCAAGGAAGTCTATTGTAAGACAACGTTGGTCGTATCTTGGTATTTACTAAACTCTGGCCAGTTATCCAAGAACTGATGCAAATTGATCTGCATCGTGTCATACGCAGTCAGCCGCTTTCAGATGACCACTGTCAAGTGATTGTTTTTTTCTTTCAATCGATATCTTCACCAATCTGATTCTTCCTAGTATTTCCTTTACCAGATCCTCCGAGCCCTCAAGTCCATCCACAGTGCAGGCATAGTCCACAGAGATCTCAAACCCGCCAATTTACTGCTCAATGCGAATTGTGATTTGAAAGTCTGCGACTTTGGTCTAGCCCGAAGCGTGAATTCGACTGCGCCCGGAGCGAGGGAGGTAGGGTTGATGACCGAATACGTCGCAACACGTTGGTATCGAGCACCTGAAATCATGCTTTCGTTCAAGATGTACACAAAGGTGACAGATATCACGCTGTCAAAACCAGCATTTTCACAATGTCTCTAGGCCGTTGATGTGTGGGCAGTTGGCTGTATCCTAGCAGAGCTACTTACCCGGAAACCCCTATTCCCGGGACGAGATTATAGCCATCAGCTTGACCTTATCCTGGACGTAATAGGTTAGCTTCCTGTTTCCCGGTTAGCGCTGCGTTCTTGTGACTCAAGTTTCGTGGCTACACAGGTACACCGACGCTAGACGAATTTTATTCCATCACCTCAAGGCGATCGAGAGACTATATCCGAGCACTCCCTATCCGAAAACGAAAGTCCTTTACACAGATGTTTCCTAACGCATCCACAGATGCCATCGATTTCTTGCAGAAAACATTGGTCAGAAACATTATCTTCCTACCAAAGGGTTGTCGTCCAATCGCTAGTTTACAGACTTTTGACCCAAAGAAACGCTTGACCGTTGACGAAGCCCTGGAACACCCATACGTGTCAGCATACGTGCGTTGACAACACTTCACCAGGGAATTTACGCCGATAACGTTTTAGCGCGATCCCGAGGACGAACCAACTGTGGCATCATTGGACCCGGATTACTTTGATTTCGATCGTAAGCACCATCACATCCCAGAGACGAATCGCTGTTTGAGCTTACTTTTCCTCCAGAATGCAAGGACGATCTCAGTAAAGCGGAGCTCAAACGTGTGTATTTGTCTGATGAATGCTTGTAGTGTCATATCTGACCAGTGTTCCAGAACTCTTATTTGAGGAGATCCAGTCACTTGTTCCCTCCATTTGATCAAAAGTCGTTTGAGTTGTAGTCTACATCATTTCGTATTTATCGATTATCGTATTGTCAACGGATGAAACCTAATATCGTACATGAGGGTCATACATTCTGAATCTGACAACCAGCTGTGGAGACGACCGAAGACCGAAAAACGAGACCAATGCGGTAAACGTGATTAGTCGAAACTAAATTAAACCATGACAACAACCTCCGGCTCAGTGGACTCAAAACTTGCCGCCGGCCCAGAACCCCGATGCGACACCTTCAACTCCAAAATCTCCAAATCGCGTATCACCATCCAACTCCGTCCCATACATGGTACGCTTTGCCGGAGGAGCAGGAGTACCTTGTTCAGTGGC
Source organism: Zangia roseola (assembly GCA_038090095.1). NCBI lineage: Eukaryota > Fungi > Basidiomycota > Agaricomycetes > Boletales > Boletaceae > Zangia > Zangia roseola. The sequence continues at coordinate 20,797 of JBBPMD010000170.1, forward strand.
GGCCGTTTTAATGGCTGTCAAACCAAGACCAGACGCAATTTCATTACTTGAAGGAGCCCTCTGGATGCTGTTTGATCCACTAGCTTCGGCACGTGCCAAAGAGCCCCCTGAGGCGGCACGCCCGCTTGCCCTTGAGCTGGACCTTGTGACGCCGAATGTCACAAACCGGTCGGAGTGCCGACTACCCGGGCGATCTGGATTTACAGCTGGTGAAGGGGATGTAGGGGGCTCTGGATGAGGAAAGGTTCCCATCGCCAGAGGATATACCGCTTGGGCAGGGGTCGAAGCTATCGGTACGAAGGTAAAGCTGAAAGGGTTCTGATTTTCAACGTTATTTGCGGAACTGGTCGCTGGTGCACTCATAATGGGAGGAGAGCTGGGCCCGTAGAAATTCGCGAGCCGCATAACCGGAGGCGGTAGATCTTCTTCACTCCCAGAGAAGACGGGGAAACTGGAGCCACCGAGCTGCCGAGATGGTGCCTGGGGACTTGTTCCAGCTGGATGGAGTGCTAATATCAACTTGTCCTCTGACTCATGGACCTTCGCCCGTTTGCGGTCTGGTTCATCACCACAATTGTTGTCCAGTTCCATCTCCATCTCCTCTTGTATCGGTTCGGGGGCTCCCGGAGTATTACTCGAGGGATTATCTCGAGGGCGTTTACCTAGCAGTGAGTGTGGAAATCCAGGTAACAGTGAACCGGTTTGCCTTGATTCCAAATCATTGGTGGGACCCAAGTCAGGGGGCATGAGGGTATCGAGGTTCGAAGAAGAGTCGACGGAAAGTTCAGAAGACTCCGGATTCTCGATAGTTGGAAGCCTAAATTCTGCTTAGGTGAGGGAATATCAAGTATGGCAGGGTAACATACGCAAAAGAAGGAAGGTAAGGCGTTCGGACGCGCTTTGGCGTCGCAGGAGGTTCTAGGATTCGAATTGGATGCTCCTGGGCCGTCGCTACCAACGTATTAATGGAAGACGAGCTCTTAGCTCGAGCGCGGAGATCTTCGATCTCTATTGTGAGATTCCGAATCTTCGTCTCAAACGACTCAATAAGGGAAGCGACTTTCTCCTTTAAATCGGTAAGTTGTGCTTTGTGAGAGTCTAGCTCCTGTTTTACAGGGGCAACCTGCTCACAAGATGAGTATCATCGCGAACTCTTTGCGATATAACTTACAGCTTCGGCAACTACGATTTCTAGGGCCTTGCTTGAAGGTCCGACCACAGGCTGCAAGTTCAACTGCGTTTGACCATCTGAATGTTCCGAGCTCTTGAGATCTGTTGTGTAACGGAAGTTAGAGACGAGTTCAGGTCAAGATGATGTTTCTTACGCGGAGGAACCTCTGTAGAACCATCTAGTTCAGGTTCTAACAAGGTCTTAGTATAGGCTATGCCACAAAAAATGCGAATCTGACCCTCTGTGATTGGCGCTTCGAACGGCTTGATTGACCTGCTACTCCGTGCTCTTTTGGGTGTCCGGGAGATAGTGGTCGACTTGGTGACAGCACGGGCACCTGATCCACCTGCCATTACAGGACGTCCCATACCAAGCCTATACTGAGTTTCTTTCGCTTTCCTGGTACGCTGAGGGGCTGGCTGTTCGTGGAGCTGATTTTGATGGTGGTGTTGAGGGATGAAAGATTCTGTTTCATCATCGGAGCCGTGAATAATGATTGAACTAGTGGATTGCCCCCTAGGTCTGGCACCGGCAAGGCTCGATACTCTGGTTGAGGGAGGTCGCTGAGATGGTTGTGGAGGGTTACGCCGTGGTTGTGGTCTTGGTGGTGATTAGATGGAACGGCACAACAAGGATAGTTGACAAGCTTACTGTGCAGCATCCAACAGAAGATCAATGAGTGCTTCGGTCTTGAGATTTGCCTTTACGCCGTAGTCCTACGTAACATATTGGATGAGATCCGAGATGTATTGCAGGGATAAATTAGCATACTTTGCACAGTTTTTGTATGTCCGTACGCTTCATAGCCTTGAGGGCTTCTCTTCCTAGCGTCGGGCTCATTGGTGGGGACGGTGTAAGTCGTTGATGGTTCGAGTGCAACACACACAATAAAGTAAACCAAACAACGCGACGTCACATGATCAGCGTACACACCCTAACCCTTTAGGGTCGAGACGGACCGTCCGGACCGCATCATGGGAAACATACTTCGAGAAATATACTTAGATTGGTCGGACCGAACACGGACCGTGCTGGTTCAATAAATCAGTCGGGGGGCTGTGAGCTTCTCTCCTTCGTATCATGCCTACTTACACCCTCGCACAGATAGCAGAACACAATACTACGACGTGCGTTCCATCTCCTTTATCCTCAATAACTCACACCACATTCCCTACATAGCTCCTGCTGGGTCATCATAAGGAACAGGGTTTACGATGTCACCGACTTCCTATTCGTGAGTCTTCGCCTATACCCTCCTTCTCACCTTCCACTGCTTCTAGGACCACCCTGGAGGACCTCAAGTGATTATGGGCTTTGCCGGACTGGATGCTACCGCGTCATACGTACCAATCCATCCTGCTGATGCGCTCGACAAAAACATCGCACCAGAAAAACACCTTGGTGACCTTGATGAAGCCTCGATTCTATCTTTGAAGCAGGCAAACCAGAAACAGACCAAGACAAGGGATGATCTCCGAGTGGAGGAAGCTCGCAAGTGTACACCTCCCCTAAGCCGAATAATCAATGTCCAGGACATGGAGGTATAGCATGCACTCACTCCCGACTTCACTGATCCTTATTCCTTTCAGGAAACGGCCAAGAATCTTCTCCCTTACAAAGCTCTTGCTTACTATGCATCTGCAGCGGACGATTCTATCAGTATGTGTTACGTGTCATTTCCTGCATGATTTTCGGATCACCGAAACCATCGAAAGCGCATGCCGAAAATGCTCGTGCATTTAGTCGCTTTTTCTTCCATCCCAGAGTCATGAAGGCTGTCTCTGGCTGCGATACCTCGTCAACTATTCTCGGTTACAGGACATCAATACCCGTGTATATCAGTGGTTCTGCATTAGCTCGACTTGGACATCCTCTCGGAGAAGTGAATCTCACACGCGGCGCCTATAAGACTGGTATCATCCAGATGGTTTCGAGCAATTCTTCATTATCGTACGGTCAGATCGCCTCTGCGCGAGGCTCGCCCGATCAACCCATCTTCTTCCAGTTGTACAAACACAGGGACGATACCACTGCCGAAAAACGTATCCAGGAAGTCGAGGCATTGGGCTACAATGCGATTTTCCTCACTGTAGATGCCCTTGTCCCATCAAACCGAGAGATGGATACTCGTGCTCCTCATTATCTAGAGGATTTCGAGAATCAAGGGGTCAGGCGTCAATCGGATTCTAAGGATAATCAAGGGGAATTCAATATACTAGGAACTGCTGGTGGCCTTATTATCAACAACGATATTGACATGACTTGGGAGCGGGTGAGTTCTTTTACAATGTATCTGCCTCGAATTTATCCATGTTCGGTCTTCAGACCATACCGTGGATACGAAGCGTCACCAAACTTCCGATCGTTATTAAAGGCATGGTAATTTGCGTATTTTCCGCTGCACCCACTGATGGATAGTGTAGGCATTCAATGCGTAAAGGTAAAGTTATCTCTGCTGTATTGTTAGTAAATTCTAATCCCGGAAAGGATGCTGTTCTGGCTGCAGAGGCTGGTTGCGAGGGCATCGTGTTGTCGAACCACGGTGGTGAGTTCCATGTTGTAAACTTCTAACACGATTCATCTCAACTGTCTTAGGTCGCCAACTTGAATAGTGAGCATATAATTTATTGACAAGTTTTCAACCACACTTAGCAAAATGCGAGCTCGCTTCCGTCCATGGAAGTACTCTATAAGCTCCGCAAGGAACATCCTGAGGTGTTTAACAAGACTGAAGGTATGTAGTTTCCTCTCTTTTTTTTTGCAACTGCCTAAAGGCAGACAACTTTAGTCTATGTCGATGGCGGCATCCGCCGTGGCACTGGTCAGTGAACGAGTTATGAGATTTGTTACCCATCAATCCATGATAATCCTCAGATGTGCTCAAAGCCCTCTGCCTTGGTGCGAAGGCTGTTGGTCTCGGTCGCGCCTTCCTTTACGCACAGAGCGTAAGTAATACCTCTATGCGGATCGGAACGTACGGTTGATAGTTTCCTAGGCTTATGGCGAGGCTGGCGTCATTCATTTGGTGCAAATCTTACAACGCGAAATCAAATTTGCTATGGAGTCTCTTGGCGTCCGGACAATTGACCAACTTCACCCTGACATGGTGAGCACTCGTGCAGTACACGAGAATTCACAATGTTGAACCCATTGGTCCCGCAGGTCGAGCGCGTGGATTGGCATGCAATACCCGCCAAGCTATGAGAGTCGAGGAACGCATGTAATAGTCATATGTGGTCTTATGTATCCTGCTGTTCATCTGCAAATCGATTTACGCCCTGTTTTACGGTTGGTTTTTGGTGAGGTGGGGCGTACTGATCCACGTGATCGCGGCTAATCGGACGTGCAACATTGTTCGGCCTCGTGTTTTGCATGTTGAACGTTGAACTCACTGACCTACGTCCTCCACGATCCTCCCCATTTGTACCGTCATCTTCCTTTTGGATTTTTGTTTCTAGATCATCAACAATAGTACTTCGGAAGTCGCATGGGATTCTGTCGCAGATGTGGTGACATCGTCACTGGAACGCGTTGCAAGTGTGGTGGCACCGCAGTCGGTTTGTTTGTTATCAACGAGTATCGCGATGGCGTAGCTAAGGTAGTCTAGCACCTGTCTTACAGTGGTCAACGCCCAAATGTCAGCCGGTCGACAAGTGGTCACAGACTTATGTTTCGAGAGAGAAGTCCCCGTCATATTCCTCCATCGAGATCGAGAATGCCTCTGCGTCGCAGCCCAATGCTGCACCGACTGGATCACGAGCTGAACCCGATCAATACATCCCAAATGTTGTTGTTGGCCGCTCTTCACGGCCTAGCTCGTCTTCTTTTTCCCCTTCTATCTCCAGTCGTACCGCTTCACACGTCAACTCCGTTACCCGCTCACCGTCCGACTTTGGCAAAGACAATTCACCTTCTTCACCCACTACTCTTGCGGCCGAGGCTGGTATTTTGCCAGTACCAAACGCGCCAGAACTTGCCAAAGCTTACGGTTCGGTTCTGCAGCCCAAAGATACCCTTACAACATATTCCTGTGCAATCTGCCTGACCGAATTTCAACCGGACGCGACAATCTTTCCGGATCCCTCTGCATCCCAGTTATCCGACCGGTTTTTGTGTCGACCATGTTTTATCGGGAATGGCGGGTCAAAGGGCGACTGTCCAGTCTGCCGTCGACCTGTCCTCATTTTGAAGAGCGATGGAGGCTTTGTCGAGACATCCGGTCGTGTTTGGCACAAGAAGTGCTTCAGATGTGAAGGATGCCACAAGAACATCGGCGGTACTCCGATGGTTGATTTATTAGGGCAGCCCTCTTGCGCCGATTGCTTTGACAGTTGTTTGAAGCGAAACAGCACACCAAGAAAGTCGCATCCATTGTCCAGCTTGGAGGGAGCTGATGATCGAACACCGGTTACTTTTCTCAAGGATTCAAAAAGTCGGGAGGGTAGTCCTGCAATCGATGAGCTTGAGCAGAGGCTTAGTATCATGAAGAGTAGGGAGGGTAGCCCCGTTCTTGAAGAACTCACGCAGCGGCTGAATGCGGTTCTTAGTCGTACACCGCGCGATCGCTCCTCATCGATGTCTTCCCCTACTTCGTATCGATACAAGGATGACCCAGAAAGCAGTCCGTTTGCACCCCGCATCGTAGAGAGGAAGAAATCGGCCGCTCTTGCTACTCCTCGTCGTGAAGTGGATTCCCTTGATACTTTGGCTGACACAGACGCCTTCGGCAAAACCAGAACAACTCCATCCCGTGAAGCAATTCATGCGGATAGTCCACGTCAAGACTACTCTTCGTCGACGAGACCATCCCTGGATGCAATAGAAGAAATGAAGAGTCGTTTCATGAATCAAGCCACCTCGTCACCTGCGTCACTAACAGATTCGATTTCTTCACCCGCTTCGCTGTTGAACTCTACCATCATCGCAAATTCGCCACTGTCTACACCGTCGCGGATTCCTCGTCTGTCCAGAATTAGTGGTTCCCCTGGGTTACGTCACGCTATTAGTACTTCAAGCTTGGAGTCGTCTCAGGTGTCATGGACTCCTCCCACTCCTCAGTTGATCTCAGATGCTTCGGATACTTTGACGCAATCGTCAGGACCTTCCTCCCCGCCGACCTTTTCACAGGCGTATTCCCGTGATGATTTTGGTGACAATCTCAACGAACGTATACCACCTAGAGATGTAGCACATGAACGTCCTGCCTCGGGGATAACAACTCCGAAGACTAGGGATTCTCTCGGCAAGTCTTCGATACCAACGGCCATTCTTTCCTCTGGTTCTCTCTGCGCCAAATGTGGTGGCTCGTTGTTTGCCACTGGAGGAAGCGGTCGCTTCGTTACGGTCCCCGAACTCAATGCCAGTGGTCCTCCGAAAACCTATCACACAGAATGCTTCCGATGCGCGATGTGCGATGGACCTTTTAGAGAAACTGCCAACGGACAGGCGGTGTTTGTTCGGGGAGAAGGTGGTGCTTGTCACATAGAGGTCAGTTGAGTAACGGCTCATAACCCTCTCTCATTTTACATCGCCTCCATCAGTGTGCACCGGCGGAGAAGACACAGACCAAGTCCGCAGTAGTTCCGACTACATTGTCAGATCCAACCCTCAGTCCGCCTCTTGTGCCGACCAATGCTATTCAAACCACACCGAAGCCCAGTGCAGGGGCAAACTATACTCAACCACTTAATGGTTCACCTCACCACCACGGCAGCAGTCCATATTTGTCCTCTCGATATGAACGACCACCTCCGTCTGCGCCATTCCATTCATCATCACCATCATCATCATCATCCCGATTTGGAAGTTCAACTGTTTGTCCCGAATGCAAGAAAGCAGTCTCTCCGATGGAGATGGGTGTCGTCCCTGGCCCCCAGGGGTCGAGGTGGCACGCCACTTGCTTGGTTTGTGGAGGGAAGGGTACAGGAAAGAGTAAGCGGGATAAATCACAGCCAGGATGTGGGAAAAGACTAGATTCTGCGGCGAAACGAGATACTCAAGGTGGCGTATGGTGCAGAGAGTGTCTCGTGAGTGTTCAACGTTTTATTATCTATATCCCGACGCGTCTACAATGGAAACTCACATCAACTTAATTAAGCTCTTGCTTCCGTTGGCCATGAGAAACCCCCAAGTGGAACCACCGCTCATGCCGTCATTTACGGGTCGTAGCGCGGGAGGGTCCGTTATTGCTCCTCAGTTGACAGGCACCACCACCATCGCACGACAATTCACGGGGCGGGGTGGGGGAGATTCGGGTATCCTGCGGCAACTCACTGGAGGGGGCTTGGGTCCAACTAGGCAGCTCTCCGGAAGCCCGACGAAACAGCTGGGACTCGCTACACCTCGCCCTAGACCCAAGAGCGTGATTGGAATGAGAAGCAGTAAATCAACCGATGAAGGGAGGGGGATGTATCTGGTGCGACAAATGACGGGGGGTGGTTCATTTGTGATATGAAATCTGTTTCGGGTTTGTTGTGTTCCGGGTTGCCATGTATCCACGCGGACTTGTCACGGTAGTCTTACATAGCGTGGGCAATTGTCAAGATTCGGCTTGCGATGTAATCCCATCATAAGTAAGCCAGCTCTGTGACTGGGTCTGATAGGCTCACATGTCTTTGACAGCCGCTGGATCCATGACAACGCATCCAGCCGTCGAAACACAAATGATGTGACCCACTTGGATTGATACATCTCTCCATTCTTGTTGGCTCTCAGAGCTCACTTCGGTGATATCCCCGCCCGCCATCGGATGCGCACAGCTGCCAATCTGCCATCTGATCACCCTGCTCCCTACCCCCATTTCACACCGACATAGTTGTCTTGGCTGGTCATCGACTGTACCAGTCCATTGCTTAATTCCCCATTCCTTTCCACCACTCTCCCTAATGTCAGTCAGTCTTTTCCTTACTTGTGCTCCCGCAACCAGTTGGTATTGGTTCCCATACTCTCTTTCATGGAGTAACAGCTGCGAGGTTAGTCCATTGCTGCGCAGCGGAAACTAGATTGACCGCAGTAGGTCGCAGGAGCGCTCTCAGACATCCCTTTCATAGCTGTGGGGATTTTGGTGTTTGGTGTCTCAACACTGTTTTTTGCCATGAAAAGAATATCCCTGTGAGGCACTGTTGTATCGTGCCTTCTCTTGTAGCTCATTCACACCTTCCCCCAGATCCGCGGTTTGGCTTATTTTCTCCGCCCTCCTGGCATTCATCGCCGCGATCCTAGACTTGGGTCAATCCCTTGCCAATGGAGTCGCTGTAAACTCGACTTTTGCGGCCAACAAATCCGCTATCAGGGCACGAGAAATCTTGTTCGCGCTGTCCATCGGGTTTCGTTTCCTTTTCTACTGGACGTACGTTGCCGAGCCCCCTAGGAAGGACCTCGCCGCATCCACTCAAGGGATTAGGGGAATCAATTTCCTCCTAGTGCAGCGTACCCATGAACGCCATAGTGGAAGTTGGACACGGTGGGGATTACCGGGCAAATTGCTCGGCGCCGGCTTGCTAACGGCCATCATAATGATCACTGTTCTGCAAATTGTCTGGCGCGTGGTCCATCAGTTCCATCAATACAGCGCTTTCTACGCCACGGACACCGTGCTGGAGTTACTCGTGTCTGTTATGCTTCTCCTGAAACTCTTGTCGAACACCATCGCACCCAATTCACCTAATAATATTTCGGTGTACACATTTAACGAGTGTCTCGCGCCAGCTTCCGGGCTTCTTGTCAATATCGCTGTTGGAGTGGGGAATCTTCTTTCCTGTAAGTGATCGTAACCGATCATTTTTCGGGTTCGGCTCTTATATATACTTCTTCCGTAGTCGCCTTCGCTGAATCAACGGTCGGCCGCTTGCTTCAAGCCTTTGAGGTCTATATAATTGTTGTCTTCGTCGTGGTCGCCGCATTCCTCAGGCACCGCGACATCCTCCTTTCCCCTGCTTCATCACGATGTGAAAAGCGCAAAGACGCCCTCTTCACACTCCCCGAACCAGTTCGCGGATCCACGTTCAGAATCACCCCACCTCTAATCGAGACTCCACACATGTCTATGATCCTTGGCACCGCGACGCAAAGCAAAAAGCCAAGCCGGGATGCCCTCCAGCGGTCAGTACGACGTTCACTGAACCACGTATCATCTTGGCTATCCGCGAGGATATCAAGACAGCGCTCGCCATACGCGGATGAAGAGGTGGTGCTCTGGAGCACCGATAAATTAAAGGTAGACCCTCCAAATACCGGAAATACAGACACAGAGCAACAAGTCAGCATCAAGTCGTCAATAAAAGAGTGGTCAGAACGTGCACGCGATGCAAATCGCATGTCAATCCCCTCTACCCCGAATACTCAGCTTTCTATTGCACACCCGATCGAAGATTCTACTCGCAGTGGCCAGAACCTAAGCCCTTGCAGAACTGTCGTTCCACATCACATAGCTCCACGCCAGTTTCCAACAGGCGCTATTCCTCATTCGACTGCTCCTTCATCCTCCAACTACGCGGGAAGTATGACAGTACCCCCAAAATCTTCTCCTGTCTACGGTCTTGGCGGCATTCAGTCGGTCGCAAGTCTTTCCAACTCGCGAACATCATTGGACGAACTTCTGAGACAGCAGAGTCAATTAGACGAGAGCATACAAGCACTCAAGTTATTTTCCAGGACATCCGCCAACTCTTCGTGTTCTAATTCTGTCCGGAGCCCCAGAAGTGTGGAACTGTCCCGTTCTTCCTCCATTGGCCAACGAACTGTTTGCTCTGAAGTCTCTCTAAGTCACTTCCCCATTCCTCCTTGGTTGACAACCCCAATTCCAACTCTTCCTCCAACATTCTCATCGACTGTCAAGCGTGTTCGAGGGGGTAAGCAACTTCACTTTTACTTCTGCAGTCAGCTCCTGCTCACCCATACTCCAGTGTATCCTAAGGCCTCGGAGTCCCCATATTTCGATAGCATTCCATATTCACCCTTAGGAGAAGAGAACGAGCCTCTTTCGGCGGAAACCGGGAGGGCTTCTCGTATAGATTTTGAGGGAAGGCAATATAATGTGACTTCGTTCATCGGCGGTGAGCTATTTGCTGTTCTAGTGAAGCGCTTCTTATGTCTTAAAGGTTTGGTGACTCCTGGTGAGCCTGGACGGGGAAGCCATGAGACGCCTCGGTGGCCAACAGAGAGACAATCCAACGTTGAGACCATCCAAACCAGTTTGGACATGAACCCTCCTCCACCCATGTCGCGGCGCCTAGATGGACTACCTGCACCGCCCGCCGTGGCCAAGCCATCGCCGCTGGCTCAACACACCAGATCGCCCCGAGGAGATGTCGTGGATGAATCCACCAAGATCGTGAAATATCGAAACCCTGAACAGACATCCCGCGCTCTGTCAATCATCCATCCTGTGACAGAGTCTGCAGAGAAAGGCTCGTTGATGTCGCGAGAGACTGAAATGAATATGTCGGCATCAAGAGAGGAAGCTAATCGAGTTCAGAGGACGTTCGTACGGCCGCGACCTCCGCCACTTGCATTACAGTCCCATACAGGGCAGAGTTTTAGTACACAGGTACAATTGGTAACGGACGACTAGATTGATGTACTTCTATCAATTAGTCAATATCATCACGTGATTTACCAGAATGTGATTGTCAGTGCGATTCAATATGGGCGTTGACCAGCATGCCGCAGCTCGCATTCTCTACCTTGTACTTCCACCATGTCCGCCTTTCCTGACTACTATACTATTCTAGGAATACACAAATCAGCCTCCTTGGAAGAGATCAAGCAGGCTTACAGGAGAGAGTCATTAAGGTAATGAACGGCAGTTTCTCGATGACACCGTCTGAATTTGTTCATTATGCCTTGTAGGACGCATCCTGACAGGTTGACAAAAGCAACTGATAATGAGAAGAAAGCTGCCACGGAGAAATTCCAGGTAATATCTACTTCTTCGAGGAATACTTTCTGTCTTACCTCGTTTGCCCATTGCTAGGCAGTTGCAGATGCATACTATGTCCTCTCCGATCCGGTTCGAAGACAGGAATATGACACATTGTATACTGCAAAATCTCAGAAGGACAAGAGCGCCGATCCGAAAGCCTCGTCCGACTTTTTCCAGCAGTTCGCTGCTATGTTTGGCAGTGCAGGCCCCGGAACTTCATCACAGAAGAATGGAACCAAGCCAAGGCCCAATGCCGAGAATGTATTCGCTGATGTTTTCGACGAGGTACGTGTTTGGTTTGAAGAGGATTCTTCACGACTGAATTTGGCTTAGCTCCTCCGCCCCGAGGTGGAACGACATACACCATGGTGGTCTTACGTCGGCGCTGCATGTGGTGGAGGTGATCTAGCCTTATATAACTTGTGAATCGTCTCTTCACTTCGATCACAGGTCTAGGTTTCGTCGTGGCAAATGTGCCGGGATTCGTGCTTGGTGCTGTTGCCGGCAACCGGTTGGGTGCAATACGGGACGCCAAAGGCAAAAGTGTTGCTGCAGTATTTTCTGAACTTGGGGCCACTCAGAAAGCAGAGGTGCGCAATTTTGTCCATCACGGGTCACCAACGACGAAATGCAACGTTTATGCAGATTCTTCGCGCACTCGCCGCAAAGGTGTTGGGTTCCGCCCTGTAGTTAGGTTTTTCCATTCTGTGTAGGATACCTGCATTTGTAATAGTTACGTTCTTGGTTACTTGTTTCCGGATAGAGAAAACAGAGCCAAGCACCACAAACTTGACTGTCAGGACCTTGGAGAATACCACCAACGCGCATGCCTACCATCGCGCAGGATCACCCTAATCATCCTCACATTCGCTCAGGTTGGTCAATATCAATGATCCCTAAGGCCACTGATCTGAAGACGATTGGATTTCCTCGCAGAACGGAAGTCGGGTCGCGCTGCGAGTGTACCCGTGAGCCGACGAGAACATCCGGGCCTGGGTAAACCATGACGTGCCAATTAACGTGATACGTGTATTGACGTTCGTCATGGTAGACTCTTTGCGGTCAAGGAGGCAAAGTGAGCAACACGTCTGTGGGGTCAATGTAGATGTCCCTGATGATCGCAGAGCCGTCCTTGAATGTCAAATGTGACACGCCACCGCCCAACGTGCCAGGTGAGGGCGAACGTCATAGCGTCGACTCGCAGACTAACTCGACTCATAGCGCGCGGTCGCAAGCGTAACTTGACGCGTGATTCACCCCAAGTAGATGGCAATGCTAACCTTTCGGTCACGGCGGCAGAGCCACGTGCTGATAACGATGTAAATCGACCACGGAAGAGACCGAAGCGATCCACATCCACCCCTGCACCCAGGCCATCTCAACTTTCCACGCAGCTACAACCACGGACGCGTTGGCGTTCGAGAGCAGGCTCACCAGATGTAGCCGCGCAGAGATTCTATTTCATCAACGAGCTTAACTCAGATATCTATACCCATCTTGCAGATCCGGGCAACGCGGGAAACCTACTGAGGGAACCGTCTGCTGCATCCATCATATCGTCGACTCCGTGCGAGACGATTGATTCACAGTCCACGAAAAAATCCAGAGGGCGCAAAAGAAAAGCCGTTGACCTCACAGATGAGAACACGAAAAGGGATCTGATGGAGGAATGGGCACGAATGCGTCAATCGCAAGGTACTTTCTTTTCAGGGATAGATGTTGATACCTGTATCTCCCGCGCGGTTTTACACGATACCCAGAAAGACGATGAGCCTGTTCAACCTGTGGAACTAGGAACGATAACGTCTCCAGCCCCTCGTATCATGGAGACAACGCAAACAACGCACGACGGTGATTCACCTTCCACTCGAGCGCATCTCGAGATTGTTCTCGCAGGTACAGATGCTTCAGGGAGGCACGAAGGTTCGGTACTGTCTGCTGACAGCGTAGTCGACCCATGGACTATTCCCGATGAAGACACCGGAGTTCCATCAACCTCAACTCCCGATCCACACATGGACAAAGACTCCCCTGATAACGGGCAGACGGGCATTCCGGAACCCGGATCTCATCTCAGATCGGGACCCTCTGCGCCAAACCTCTGCGCCACAGCTCCACGAGACGGTGCTGTTCATACCGTACATGCGCAAGTGACAAAGTTACCCGTAAACGAACATGCAGAAAGCACGGAATTCGACAATCCTTTGGAGTATGCTCACTCAGCCACCTTCCCCGAAACCGACTCCTTGGACGATATTGGTATTACCCCTGGTTCCGACGAAGATTTTTATATGCTCGACATTCCGGAACTCTTCACTTCTCCGTGGGTGCCCGTGGCATCCCACCTCTATGTGCCACCCGGTCTCGGGAAGCTTATTTCTGGTAAGTAGGCATTTTTCGCATGCGGGAGTAGACTTCATGCGTTCGTAACAAGGGATGAGGGAGCAATTGGCGATGGAGGCGCGTGCTCGCCGAAGAGCGGAAGAACTACATCAGGAAGAGCTGCGCCGACGCATATCTGCGGAGAAAGTCATAGAAGATTTGCGGACGGACTTGAAGAAGCGGCAGAGAGACTGGTCGAGTCTTCAGAAGACTGCTTGACGGCCAAATACAGACTTATTACGTGCCCTTGCCACAGACGGCGCGGCCAACAAGTGACTTCTGAACTACGTGCGTCGCATCGAATGCAATCCGGCCCACTCTTCGAGGTCGGCCTTTCCTATTCAATATAATATATATAGGGTGGGTTATGATACATACAGGAGTTCTTTGGAGGACATATCGAAAGAAAAAGGAAGGAAAAGCACTCCTAATTTATTTGCTCTGGAATCCCGCTCCCGGGATTCCAGAGGTATGAAACCAAAAGTTATGATGGTATAGACAAACTGGCCAGTGGCTGGGTACAACACGATGCTTGATATTGACGCAGGATGGCAAGACACGGCTTTTTTTGGGTCCATGGTGAAGTGCCCAAATCAACGATTAAGAATAAACAAGAAGTCTGCTGATCTCGGATCTCAGTTATGGGTGCACCAAAGTGCTTACCATAATGCTACGAAGTATGTTTTTCAATGAGTAGGAATAGCACGCGTGCGAGCGTTCAATGCCACAGTTCCCCGACCTGTGATTCGTCTAGTGAGGAGACATTTAGTGCCCTGACTGCCTCATAGTCTCCGAGGCCACCAGCTCCATTCGCTATGGCAAGTGTAAGAGCCGCTACCGCCTTCTCCGCGCTGGAGGCCGAGGACGAGATGGAACTTGCTGATGGATGGTAGGGTGACTGCGGCGGTGAGACCATGGACGGCGAGGACGAGGAATTTGAATCCTCTGCATATAAGGTTGATGGGAATGGATCCACCGATGAAGCGAGAGAGTCAGAGGAGGGATAAGACAAGGCTGGATTGAATGCATTGGTATGAAGCGAATTTGTAAACTCAAAAGATGTGCCGAATGAAGTGGACAACTCCGATGATTGATTGGTGGTGTTAGGGCGGACATGCGATGCGTAGTGGAAGATGCTAGAAATGAGGGAGAGTGGGCCAGATGAGTTGGTCCCGACGTGCAAGGGGAGGTCGGTGTCGTCCATGGCTCCCAGGCTGGACGAACGCTTTTGTCTTGGATGAATCGGTTCGCTCGGAGTGCTCGAAAGGATCAAGATGTCGTCGTCATCGTCTGATGAAGTGACTTTTCCCACAGTCATAGTGGGTACGCTGGGGGAATAACGCTTCCTGCGACGCCTCTCGATGGCTCTGGCGCGAGAGTGTTGAGCGGATCTGGAGCGCGAATCCTCGAATTCGCGCATACGCTTGATAAACCCTTCGCCATTCTCTTGTACGCTTCGCTGAAGCTCCGAGAAGGCCTCTGATCGGCGGCGAGCGAGTTCGGACTGAGATGATTCACATGCATCTTCGTGGTAGAAGAGCACGGCGGAAGAGGGGCTATGAGTATTACGAGAGGTAAGGTTGCCTCTACAGAGAGTGTGAGTGGGAAACAGAAGGAAATCCGCAGAAGAAGCAGGGAAGAGGGGCGTGTGCGGGGTAGAGCTTGCGGTGCTATCTGCGGAGGCGGGCGTGGAGCTGCGAGTTGGGTCCGGGGGCTGGGGAGATAGGAAGATGAAGAAACGATGAGTGGGAGAGGTACAAAGATGCGCGTACGGAGAAGTCTCTGCGAGGCCGCTTTCCGGTCCTCCAGATATCGAGATGACATCGTTGCGAGTCAGGGAGTGTGGGGGTGTCGCGATGGGACGAGTGGGCTCGCTTGTGGGCGGGTCGCCAGGAGGGGACGGGGACGGGTGAGGGGGAGGGGGAGGAGGCGGAGTGGGATCTGCGACGACAACTGAGTGCGAATGGCGAGGGCGAGGTGGTCATCGACATCGACGTCGACAGTCAGATCTGTGATGCGGTGTGACACAGAATGTAACATTGTCACATCATCACATATACTAGGTGAGTCAAACCTTGCTCTCTACAAAACACAAACTCGTATTCCCCCCTCTCCGATCCTTGTTCCCCGTCCATCTACCCCACGATCAGACAGGCTCACTAGCTCATCCAAGTGATCTTACCTTAGCTAGCACCCTTTTCGCTGCCGATGGGATCCTCTGTCTCAATACATTCCCGTACATGGAATCATCACCGCCCAAGGATCGCATAATATTGCCTAGCGTCGACATCCTCATGCTTGTGCAGGTGTACGTACCTGTCCAATGCTCGGTGACGTTTCCCTTGTTTCGGCTGGCACTCACTGGTAATATCGTCTCCGAACTCCAGTAAGCGTGTCAATGCATCGCATATCGTAGGTAGGACGACCAACGCCAAGGGTTCATCCTCGCGAGGGTACTGTCGTGAACATATCAGCAGGGCTATGTCTATCAGGTGTTCCAAACCCTCTAGATAGGTCAGCGGCTCGACACTAATGGCAGTAGAGGTGATGTACAGCGAAAAGGCAGCTAAACGACTTTAGGCCAATATCACACCCGGTTGACTATAATCACTTACACGCCACGAAGAGGTTCGTCTCTCCTGTACACATCCCAACACGCCAGATTGCCTCAGCAGCAGCAGCCACTGCAACTTTGCTGATTGGAAACCCGGTCTCGGATAAATTTGCAATCGCGAGGAAGATGAGGAACGCTTCGCAAAGCAACCCCCGATCATTCGCAGGCATTGCGAGGACACGTTCCCCAACTGCTTCTGTGAACTCGACAAATGAATCCAGGTCTAGTGGTTCAACGCCTTTGGACATCATGACCGCAAGGAATTGCATCCGTTGTGCGGCATGAGCTTCCCCACTATTCGAAAGGCCATCTGCGGGCACTGCCCTGTGCCAATTGGATTACCATATTGCAGAACAGTCACGCCATCGAATGCCTACCTTGTGCATGTGAAACCTAAAATCTGTCAATGTCTTATCGACGGAGGAAATGAAAACCATACTCTGGCCGAGAGCTTCAAGGAAACAAAGTTCGTTATCCTCGGCAGCTGCCTGCCATGCGTCGCGGGCGCATTGTCCCTTCATTTGCGCCAGGCATTCGATGATCGTGTCATTCACTGCTAGTATCTCTAGTATTTGTAGGTACATTAAATTTGAAGACTCACGACTAAAATACTGCTCGCTCTGCGATAAATAGCCAAAGAGAGTGATCAATGCCTTGCAGCATTCCTTCGAATTCTGAATTCCACATGAATTTTGGTTGATCCACTGGGAGATCAATTGGCAAGCCCCATGAAGTACGTTCATCATACTCGGTGAGAGCTGCCTAGGGTGACCACAAGCGGAGAGTACCAAAATGAACCGAAAGAGGAGTTCCTGAAGAACATCAGTCGCATCCCCCAGTCTAAAACATACAGTCTTACGATCATCACACTGATAACCGCTGCTTGGTCATTCGATCTACTGTTAGCAGACATCAAATCCGAGACTTCCAGTGACGTTCCAGTAGTTGCACTATAGTGCTGGATATATGCGGTGGTCTGAAGCCCTAAGATGTGTGGTTCTTAAGAAGCGGAAGAACCTACAGTGTACAAAATCATGTCTGCATGCAGATTGCGATATTCCAACCAGATGCTCCACGTCCACTGTGGAATAATCCATCGTATGACGACGCTAGTGGGAGTATCAAGCTGATTCGCGGGGCTCAAAACGTTGGTTTTGGTGGGATACCCTCTCAGGCCCAGAACAAATCGCAAAAGCTGCATGAGAGCGGTCATCGTTTGAGGACGAAATGCAGTTACGTGGTCTGAATTAGTAGTCACAGCTTGTGCCATATCGGCAGCCTAGAATGGCAGTCATCTGGACACCAGTTGTGGAACAAGATCCGAACCTTTCTCACCGCGAACAGAGAAATGGCCATTGCACTGGTGAGACGTTCTTGCTGTGTGAGGTACCACTGGCTAGGTCCCAATACCGAACAGAACTCGTCCGCCCGAGCGGCGTTTCGTCTTACGAATTCCCCAAATGTCGAGAGTAATTTGTTTATGCTGTGAAAAAAAGACGCCGTGATCTAATATTGATCCGATCGTGGTTTGTAGGCGACTGACGTGTTGTCCACGCCTACTTGGCCCGAAAGAGCGGGGTACAAAATATACCTTCCTAGCATCAATCTGATGGACAAGCGTTTTGCAGCCGCCGATGCGCGCTCTGACAAAAGCATCGACGGTAGCATATCCCAGTTATCTGCGTCATGTAAGCTTCATCAACGTCTAGGCACATAGTATGTCCTACCTGGTAGTTGTATTGCGGCGCGAAGGTTGTCTTCTTCTCTCTGGCCTTTCAAGGAGTCAGGGAGCGACTGGTCGCCATCAAGGCCCGCCGCGACGAACGCGACGACGTCGCCCAGTTTAGCCAAGACGACATCCACCCAGCATATAACCGCAAGGGGTGTCGAGTTCGGCTTCAAATCCCTCGTAGCAATGACACGAAAGAGACGACGGTACTGGAAGAGAAGGTGCAAGAAGGATGGTCTGACTGGAATTATCAAAAGTGGATGGTCACAGAGGACGAATGGAATCGCGTGACGCACGTATGCTGGCAAGGTCTGGAACAAAATCGGACGCATTGTCGGCACTTGATCCTGGTTCTAGCTGCAGTAGGGTGTCAAATAAGGCGACTAGCGTGCATGCACAATTTTGAATGAGACCGTGAAGCACAGTATCCTGCCCTTGGATTTGATAAATGGACAAGATGGGATCGCGATTGCGTACCTTGCGGACAAGTCGAAAGTCGAGTGTCGCGAGGGTATCTACAGCCCGGCTGACGGTACTAGTCTCCTGCCCTGTTAGACCCTGGTTTAACCGTGTCGCAGACAAGTGTGCGAATCTCGTCAAGCTGGAGATAGTATGAGTGGGGAGCTCTGTCTCAGGCTCAGACTCGGTCTCGCTGGTGGACATGTGGAAGATCAAGCGTGACCAAGTCAAAATACTACAAACGTCTTGCTTAGCATCCAAGAGACAACTCGCAAGTTCACTAGTACAGTGGATATCACAATCCCTTTATCGACTTCAAATATGAAGTAATCTCCGTTTTACATTCAAGAAGTCCTTCGTTTTGTGAGAATATCGACTCATACGCTTGAGTTGAATCTGCCGTCTGTATAGAGCGTCAGACACATTAGACCACAAAAGGTACAGTGTGAGCACCTCTCCATCGCAAAATTGGACAGATTGCCAAGGCTCATCTTCCTCGGCGCGTATGGCCAGCAACATCTCCCGTCGAGCGGTTGACATTCCGCCCTGGAAACCTTTGTCGTCTCCCGACTTGCGAACCGAAACCTGCACCTCCCTTGCATCCGCCGTCTTCTTCTCTTTCTTCGGAGCGGTGACGACCGGAAGCACCTCATCGGGATCGGGAGGTGGGCCGTCGTCGCTCTCAGAATCAGAACCCCCTGCCCTTGAACGTCGTGACTTTCGAGACATGGTATCAAGGTACGTCAAGGTCGGTCGAAACTGGTGTGTTTCACTGACGGGCACAAGGTGTAATCGGCCTTAGGGATTCGTGATCAGAAAGGCGCACACTATATATCTCAAGATGAACCTCTCACCGTCGCGCACAACGCCGAGCGTGTAGGCACCGCACTGAGGAATGGAATCACTCCTCAATCGGGTGTCTGTCAACCTGGGTTCCTCCCCCTCCCTCTGCTTCGTCTGATCTTCTTGATTCTTCTCGCGGTCATCCTCGCGCTGTGCCGACCCAAGGTCTTTACTTTTCTCGTGGTTCCATACTTCGGGGCGTGCATCAACCGGCACATGGATCTCGATTTTGCGAGATTCGGGCTTGACACGGGCGCGGATCCGTTTTCCAGTGATAGTTGCTGACGGGGGTGCTTGGAGAGGGCGGTTTAGAAGAGGGAATTGGTGAATGTGTATGTTTGGACTCAACCTGTCCGAGTAGTGAATAGGGAGGACGCTTACGAGCTCATCATTTTCGAGTTCCATCACAGGTTGCCGTGAGAAAATGAATATGCACCTGCTACTACCAGATACTTTTAATACAATTTGATTTGCTTTTTGAAAGTGCAGAACCGTTAAGAGCACGTTCAAAAGTGATTAAAAGAATTGAGATCTGATATTAACAGCTATCGCTCAAAGCCTCTACTAGATAAAAGTTCTGGGTCACGGTTCAATCAAACTTTGATTAGACTCACGGACCGTCAGCCTCGATACTATGGTTCAGATAAATTACAATATCATATTCCACTTTGCCCACACAAAGTCTGTGCTGTAGTAGAAGCCTGGCGAACTATAGTTGAACCAGTCTGAACTTTGCGGAGTACCCGAAAGTCGGACTGCTGACGCTTGAGCAAATGTCTAGGCAACCATGACATCCAAAACTCCTGATGAATTACCAGAAAAGAAACCATTGTACGAGGCAAGCACACAGTTCAAAAACTGGAGATTTTCACCAGAGCAGTTGGCTGTCATTCGCGCAGCGTTGAATTCCACCGCCGTTGCTGCAATCAGAAAGGCATTCGAGGCGGACGAGGTATCTCTTGTCACCGTACACCATGAGGCAGTCGTTACTAACTGAACCCCACAGCCTGGATCTTCAGCCAATGTATCCTTTCTAGACGCCCAGGAGGAACACCTCCTTGTCAAATTGTACATCACTAAGATCCCCCAGCTCTGTGGACACTTTCGATTCCCCGAGGAGGTCGAGGCTACCGCTATATCTTATCTCAAACGCTTCTACCTCAGAAACACTGTCATGGACTGGCACCCGAAGAATGTCATGTATGCTTTTCTCTCGACCTATCTTTCCGTCACTCATCAGGCGACGACATCTAGGTTGACTGCTTTATTTTTGGCAACCAAGACAACGAACAACCCTATATCTTTGGATTCATACACGTCCAACATCCCTCGAACATCCCCTTCCGATGTCCTTGACCTCGAGTTTCTCGTGGCTCAAAGCCTGAGCTTCGAATTCGCTACATGGCACTCCCATCGTGCCCTGTGGGGTCTTTGGCTCGATCTCGAGGTGCGACTCCTCACCAGTCGTCTGTTCGTCTACTCATATTCCGCCAGTCATTGTCAGATGTCGCTAAGGATCAGAGACCAAGGGACGTGTACGAGACAGCACTCAAGCATGTCCGTAACTCACGGTTCACTGATGCCGAACTCATCTACGCGCCATCTCAGATAGCCCTTGCAGCGTTGTCGCTCGCTTCTCCACTTCTTGCGCAGAAGTGGCTTGACTCCAAACTATCAGGGGGCGGTGATACATCACCTGAAAAACTTCACGGCCTTGTCGACGAGATTAAGAACATGATTACCCGCACAGGGAATCCACCAGATGTTGAGGGAGTTCGCGAAGTGGATCGCAGCCTCAAGTTATGCAAGAATCCGGAAAAGGTAGTGGGAAGCAAGGCATACCTGGCCCGAAAAGCGGAAGAAGAACGTAAAGCAGAGGCAAAACGCAATAAAAAGGCTGAAGACATACGCCGTGCTCAGCTGGAGGGTGACGATCCTTTTGGTAGCGCACTCGGCGAGGATCGGAACCCACCGCGCATGGAACTCGACGACGACGACGACGATTGATGTTGATATCAGTGAAAACATTTTGTCATTGTCTGCCTACTTCTGTCGCACTACATCATACAATGTTGGCTAGGACCAGTATAATGTCCCTCACACATCAAGATTAGAGCACCGTCCCAAACAATAAATGATGTTCGATGGGTGGATAGAGAGGGGAGGTATACTTTTGGCAACACATTGACCTTGGAGACCATGACCACCAGGGTTTTGATCAGCAAGGCTTCGATAGTGCCGAAAAAATGCTAGTGTCACTCAATGAAAGCCTAAACAATGTTGATACAATAATCGGTACAATCCCCGAGTTCAAAAACCTGTAGGATAGGATTAGGAGAAGTTTGATATGAACATGGAGACGTACAACACTGGCAGTCAAACGGACAAAGAGGGGTGTCTAGACGGGACGGATTCAGAAGCGGCGGGAGGAATAGCGGGCCACTCACCTCCGCCCGTGGTGGAGATGCGTAGCTCGTCTTCCTTGTAGATATTATAGCCATCAGCAGTCTTGGGACCTTGTGACGATCAAGATGATGGGAGGCAGAGAAAAGAGAGACGCACGAGGAGCGGATCCCCTGGAATCTTTGAAACGGTCATTGTCCGTCTTTTGCCGGCGTCGTTTTTGTGAGAGCTGTTTTTTGGACGGGTCGAGGACAGTTTCCGGCTGGCGAGACTTGGATGGGACTTTTTTCTGCTCAGAGGACGATGTTTTTATTTTTTTATTGGGAGGGGGTGCAGATGCGGCAAAAATGTCGTCAATTTCTGAGCGGGGCATGTTGGCGTGCGCGGGAGAGTTTGGCGCGTGGGACAACCACATAGCTCGACGACGACGACGACGGCGACGACCACGATGTTGTGAGTCTTGGTGTACTCGTTCTCCACCGCAGCTGCTCACCGAACAATGCAGGCCCCAGCAGACACGCAACCAAGCCTCCTTCTCGCATTCGGAGCCCTTGTTCGGTCTCGATTCCAATGATGCCGCAAAACAAATGGCCGCTCTCAACGTCGTGAATATGCAGCGCCAGAACGTTTATCCCCGTACCCCCGCATCGTCGCAGTCCCAGATCCCACTGGGCGGAGCAACCCCGGTATCTCTTATAGGCGGAATTTCTTCCCCTTATAACCAGCCAACCGCCCACCAGTCAGCCATTTTGGACACTCCCTCTGCCATGCAACTCTCCTCCCACAACACTCTCCAGCCTGATTTTGCTCCCGTTCACCCCCTCCAACCTAACCCCGCTTCATTCG
>JBBPMD010000171.1:0-42986 GCA_038090095.1 Zangia roseola
ATCCTCGGGATTACTTGTCCAACATTTCTGGATCACTCTCCAGAGTGGATCGCGATCTTCAACTGATACCGGTCTCCTCGGGCGTTGGTTTTCCCGGATGTGCTGCAACACGTCCCCGGGCGAGAGTCCCTGGAAAGGGATGGTACCAGACAGCATCTTGTCGCGACAAGAGGATGAACACCTAGATAACTCACAAAAGAGATTCAGGCTTACCTCATATAAGATACATCCGAAAGAATATACATCGGACTTGTCCGTGGTTTTGGCTGTTTCACCCCCCAGCAAAAGTTCTGGTGCCATCCAATGGAATGGGCTAATCGCAAGACCAACGCGCGTAGAATCGAGGTATTTGCCTGTATCCGAAGCATACGATTGACCGAAGTCACCAATACGTGCGTGACCTTCGTCATCAACCAATATATTATCCTGTTGGATATGTGAATTGATGAAAGTGGACATAGTCGAATGGTTCTTACCCCTTTGAGGTCCCCATGGATGAGGGGCGGTTCGTGGCAGTGGAGATATTCCAACCCTTTTGCGATGTCTTTGGCAAATCTCTTTGCGAGGGTAGGCCAATTTTGAGGGTTCTTCCTCATGTAATCTCTGATATTGCCATTCCTGTAGAATGGCGAGACTAGACCCATATAGGCAGTGCCTTCTGCAATGACACCCAAGAATGGAACAATATTCTTGTGCTGCAAGGTCTTCCATAAGATAGCCTCGCTGGAATACATCTGACAATCCGGAAGTCAGCCTACCAAAAAAAGAAGACGGAGATCGTTTCAGACCTCAATGCATTTGAGCAGACTGGCCCTATCATGACACATGATCTTCTTGATGAAAACGTTGCGGCCATTCATCATCGCCATCATTGCCAGACTGTTTCCGCTAGGACCAAGAGGTCGCTGGTGGGAGACTGAAGTGGGTACGATTTGCAGATCACCTGGGAGATACGCAGATTTCCTTGCCATACGATAAATGTGGGCATGTAGGCGACGGTCGATATCCTTGTGTTTTTTTTCGGTGATGAACTACAGGCGTGTTCACTCTCGATGTGATAGCGCAGAGAAACGAAATGGCACACCTTCCAAAGCAAATCTACGACTTGCTCGGATTCTTTGAAATCACGACCAACCCCCCGGACGACTGGGTTATCGGATAATGTGTACAGCTCCGGCTTTCTGCAACAGTATAGGAGATGGTACAGGAGGTCCTCCTCGTCGTCTTTTATGGAAAGATGTTGAGAAAGCAGAGACCGGTGCTGGTGGCATGGGAACTGATAACAATGTGAGCTGAGCGTCACAGGATAGACAAAATCTTTCTTACATCCGACCCCCAGAAACCAACCAACGCGGATTGAATCGATGAATGGCGAGCGAGTTGCGTTATGCTGTCCCATTCCTTCCAGTGGTTGGCATAGTCCACCAACTTGTGCAGGTGTCTGCGCGCCGCCTAAGCCAGTTACTCGGATGAAAGGAGGAATCGACACACCTGCGATCACAGCAGGTCACCAGATGCACGTAGGTGTGCATAAACAGATTCTGATCGTCGTCAATGAGACCGCGCGTCGTACGTTTGTCAGTGATTCTCACCTTATGGATACGAAGATAGGCGATGAATCCCTGACACTGACGTCTGGCTTCCATATCCAGAGAAGAGCGCGATATGGTCTTGTGGAGCTTGTTATCGTTCTCTGTATACTTCTTCTTGATCATTTCATCAAAAGAGTTGGCTGAAAGCAAAGTCAGCTCTGCGTAAGCATGGACCAGGCAAAGACGGACATGGAGGGCGTTGCGAAACTTGTGGTACACCAAAGGTATGTGGGGGAGCAGTAGGGTATCGGGCAGGGCTCACGGACTGTGGTTGGTAGTACACACGCTGAGCCGGCGGGGGATGATTAGCGTAGAATGGGTGCATGTCAATGTAGCGACGGAGAGCAGATGAGCAGGAGGATTGATGGCATCGGACAGAGTGTGCGGGCTGCTTAAGAGCATCCTCCGGCGCTCACGTCGGCTGGATAGATACAAGGGATGACATTAGAGGCAAAGCAAGGTTGACATGGAGGAACAAGACGGCTGTGGGTAGGTGGACCCACATGACGGCAAGTAGTTATTGTATCGGTAGCGGCGCAATGCGAGCATCCTCCGGAGCTCACGTCGGCTGGACAGATACAAGGGATGACATTAGAGGCAAAGCAAGGTCGACATGGAGAAACAAGACAGTTGTGGGTGGGTGGACCCACATGACGGCAAATAGTTATTATATCGGTAGCGGCGCAATGCGTCAAAGTCCCTGACTCTTGATAAGAACTGTACAAGACAACAGATGTATCACGGTTGCAACGACAAGACAAGACAGTGTATGCCCCGACGCCAAACCAACGCCGAACGCGGTCGAACGGCTCTGGCGTTCTCGCGCTTCCACCTGCTCCTGAGGGGCGAACCTCGCGTGCCAACCGCTGCCATCGTGCACTCATTCACAACGCTGAGTCACCCGCAGAGAGGATATGATAGCTGTATTCTGCGACTCCAATGAGGAAAAAACTGTAGCTAATGTAGTGTACCCCGACTGTTATTATAACGAAACACGTCCAAAGGGGGAGCCACCTTCCGTTTTCGATTGCACGCTCGGCGTCGCTCGCATTGCGTGCCGGCGGAGATTCAAGCCGTACTTGTACACTACCATGGGCAGAAACAGTATGTCTCCATCTCATTCATGTACTTTTCCTACACTCCAACTACCACTTAGAGTCCTACAAATCTGCCGTCCCACATAAACCTAGTGTGTTCCTAATCAATCCACCCAACGTCGCCTCAACCTACTTCTTTTCCTCAGAGCTCAAGAAAGACCCTGGCGTTCCCAAACTCCCCGATCTCAAAATTCGACACGCAGAAAAACAAAAAGCACGTTCGGCAAGTCTATCCAACCTTTCACCGATCATCCGACCTCGTCACCACATATCTGATGTGTCCATCTAGCCACCACCACGCACCAACCCAGATGCGACGATGGCATCCGAACCAACCTTGTCGTCGCTCGCCATGTTGGCGGCTTCGGTAGACCAACGAGTATTGGACGTGTTCGGCACTGGTTCGTCGTTGGCCCCAAGGACGAAGGAACAGCTTCGACGGCATTATGTTCGCGCGCTGCACAAGGTGATCGATGAAAGCGACATTATCATTCTCGTCCTCGACGCGCGCGATCCAGAGGGGTGTCGAAGTCGGCTGGTCGAAGAAGAGGTCCGGAGACGAGAAAGCGAGGGGAAGAAGCTCGTGTTTGTCCTCAACAAAATTGGTACACTCGTTTGCGTCTTTCTATGTAGGTGTGGCTTGACTTGTAGCTCAGATCTCGTTCCGAGAGAGAATGCACAGCAGTGGTTGCGATATCTTCGACATTATACCCCGACCCTTCCGTTCCGCTCAGCTTCTTCCAACCAACGATCCAATTTGTCGTCTTCGACGGCACCGGCACTGCTTCGGTTGCTGAAAGCTTACAAACCGAACGGAGCAATTAGCGTGACGGTCGGCGTAGTCGGGTTTCCGAACGTGGGCAAAAGTAGTTTAATCAATTCTCTAAAACGGTCCAAGGTGTGTTCTTGTCTCTGCCTACCCTGTCGTCTTTGGGCTTGACGCATTCGGTTTTTTTTACAGGCGTGTGCAGTGGCAGCACAACCTGGACATACCAAGGACCTGCAGACCGTTCAGCTCGAGCGTGGTCTCAAGATTATAGACTCTCCTGGAGTTGTCTTCGACGAGGACGAGGACGACGCTGCTATCAGCCAACGTCAGAAGGGTAGTATATTACTCCGAAACGTGATCAAAGTGGAGGATATCGAGGATCCGATTGCCGTCGGTGAGTCCCTCAGTTATGTCCTTCCGTTAGTCGGTTGGTCACACTTTACAGTCGAGGAAATCCTACTACGAACAGAACACGCTACGATACAAAAAATCTATGGACTCCCAGAGTTCGCGAACACGCTCGAGTTCTTGACCATGTTGGCACTGAGTAGTGGAAAGCTCTTCAAGGTAGCTTTCTCATCCTCGCCTCTCGAATGCCGCTCTGACGCTCACATATAGGGTGGTTCCCCAGACGTCCTTTCCGCTGCGCGACACGTGCTGATGGACTGGAATCATCAAAAGATTGCCTACTTTTCCGTCCCACCCGCAATCCATCCTTCCATGATACCCTCCACTGTCCCAGGCACATCAGGCGACGGCCCTGTCACCGCTCCCGGCGCTGAAACGGTCGGCCAAGCTCAAATCCTCACCGAATTCTCCAAGCCATTCGAACTGGAGGGTCTCTTTGGCGCAGCCGACGCCGGCGCGTTCGCATCTGAGGAGGTGACGATGGGCGACGATACAGGGGAGCACGAGGCGGAGATGGTGACGGGTGATAGCCGGGTGCAGATACCGCTGAAGCGATCGCATTCGATGGGCTCAGAGTCTGGGGTGGGCCAGCGTGGGATGATAGATGGGTCGATCGTCAGGACGCCGAAACGGTTTCGCAAGGCAAAGGATCTGTCGGCGTATGCGGAAGCTGCTGCAAGGAGTCATCCACTGAGTCGGAAGGCACTGAAAAAGGATGCCAAGAGGGCGAGGCGGGCGGCGACGCGATTGCAGCGGCGGTCGGGGCAGAGTGGTAGCATGGAGGTGGATGGGCTGCAGAACACGTTTATGGTGGGGATTGGACATTAATACTGATCCGGGGTGCTGTCTGCTCATCTCGCAGAGCTATCAGGAGCAATCTACGCTCGTGTATACATACGCTAATTTTATGCCAAGAGCCTTGTCAAAGAAATGAGGTGACCGCGTTACTTGTCATTACCGTCGACCATATCCCAGTCGACATCCTCAACCACCGCTCTTTTTGGACGCGGACCGACTTCATTGTCGTCTGCTTTGCATTTGCAGACGCTGTGGCCTTTCCTAAATTACATAAGACTACGTGATTCGGAACAGGTGGAGCACACCGCGCGTGTCACGCGTCAACCATCATGGACGACGACTCGGAAATATCGCAACTCTTCCCCGGCGAGGACATCGTCAACCTCTACGACACCCTCGCTCTCAAGTCAGACGCATCCCCAGAAGACATCCGAAAAGCCTACCGAAAACTCGCCCTCATATGCCACCCCGACAAACACACCAACGCGTCCGACGACGACCGCGCTCACGCGTTGAAGCGCTTTCAGCAGATTGGGTTCGCATATGCGGTTCTTAGCGACGACAAGCGGCGCAAAAAGTACGATCGAACGGGTTCCACGGGCGAAAGTCTCCTAGATCCAGACGAGGAAGGTGGTTGGGAGGCGTACTTCCAAGACCTCTTTGACAGCGTCACACGTGGCAAACTCGACGAGATGAAGAAGGAATACCAAGGTCACCGTTTTCGGGATGACGCCGTTTATATTTCTCATGTCGTGCAACCTTAGGTTCTTTGGAAGAGGTCCAAGATCTCGTCCAGGCATACCGTGACACGGAGGGCTCGCTCGGTGACATCATGAAACATATTCCCCACTCGACCGTGGATGACGAACCACGGTTCATCGTCGCTCTATCGAAGCTCGTAGCTCAGAAGGAGTTACCCGACCTACCTCTTTGGCGCTCCACTTCCGGAGACGAGAAAGCCAAACTCGTCCGAAAAAAGCAAGCCGCAAAGGAGGCCACTGAGGCGGAGGAGTTGGCAAAGGAGCTGGGCGTTTGGGACGAATTCTATGGGACGGGCAAAGTAGGTGCGCGCAAGGGGAAGGGGAAACAGAAGGAGGCCGCGGATGACGAAGAAGACGTCTCCTCCCTACAAGCCGTTATTCTGCAGAGGCAGAAAGCCAGAAATGGCTTCTTGGATGATCTGGCCGCCAAGTACGCGAATGTGGAGCAGGAAGGGAATTCGAGGAAGAAGGGCGCGAAGCAAAAGAAGCGGAAAAATACTACCGAATCTGAAGAGCCTGAAGAAACAGAGTCACCACGAAAGAAAGTTCGTTCCACCCTTGAGACCGATGAGGACGTGACTGGCCGGTCCAAGCCTGCTTCAGCAGGCAAGGCAAGGGCATCGGGTGTGGACAAGAGAGGAACTCGGGCCAAGAAGGCAAAGTAGACCACATTATTTCGTCTGTATTACCCCCCTTGTATTCCGTGTTGTATAATCGACCACATTTACACGTATCTCAGAGAATCGATGCCTAAACTTCTCCGTGCCTGCACGATAGCAACCAACTCCTTGATACATTCCTCCAAAACGACCACATTATCCAACAACCGAGACAAGGTGATGTGGGTCGGCGTATGTTGGTCCTTGCCACCATCCGACTCGTCGACATACTCGACATTCCCTCCCCACTGGTTGCCGGCCGAGAACACGTCTTCTTCATCAGCACCCCAACTCGACGTCTGTGTCGGTGTCCACAAGCTCGATGGTTCAGAGGGATCCGGGACAACGAACAGCTCAACGACGATATCTCCGGTCTGCTGATAATGCGGGGCAAACGGTCTCGAGCTAACCACCTTGCGACCGTCCCGCGACAATGTCTGAGACTCCGTAGGTTGTGCTTTTGACTTGTTCTTCCTCGGGGTGAGGAATGACACAAGCGATGAGGACGTCTTTGGCTTGGACTTGCTGCGCTGACCCGCATCCGAGGCCGAAGAGGCATTCGAATGCCCCAAGTCTACCGCTGGCTCAAGCACGAGCGTCAACGCATCCGTCAAGTTCTCCGAAAACAGCAAGCCCTGTCGACGTTCGAGAAGGTACTTGTCAAACTCATCCACAAGCATGCGATAGCGCTCTAGCTGCCCAACTAGGCTCTGGAAGATCGTGTACACGACCGGGCGTGAATGCTCGTCGAGTCGCGCGGCCGGCAGGATGTTGGTCTCTGTGGCGAGCTTGTCATCGATCTCGAAATCGATCGAGCGGTCGTCTTGCAGTTCCTCCAGAAGAACGTCGTCAGAGGTCACTCTGGGCTGTGGCGCATCGTTGGCGTTGCACGTCAGCCAACCTGCAATGGACCTGTTGGGACAAAGTGCCAGTTCGGCCAACACGCCCGTCAACGAGATGTTCGTCTTGGGTGAGTTGGAGAAGAACGTGCGCAAGGAGTCCAGAACAACCGAAAGGATCGGGTCTTTGACATTCAGCCGGTGTCTCTGTTTTGACCGAGAGTCGAGGGTTTCGTCGGCGCTGATGCGGAAGCACGAATGGCTTTGGATAGATGCAAGCGCGTCACGCAAGTAATGGTCGTAGCCCGTGCTGAAAGCATCATCGTTGTGTGATGGGTCAATGCGTGATACGAGCGCAAGATAAAGACCCATCTCGCGTTCGTGAGTAGAAAACGTTGTTTCTGGTTGGAAATACGTTGGAAGAGAAGTCGACGGGGATCTAGGCTCCACCTCTGCGCCGGGATAGATAAATTCTTCCTCGTCACTATCTCCCCCCTGTGGCGTTGGTGGCACGAAAGGGATATCCATGGCAGGCTCTGGATAACTCGTTGCACTCGTGGAAGGAATGACCAAAATGAGTCCATCGACGCAGACGCGACACCGTTGCGTAAGCATCGTCTGGAAAAGCTGTAGAGCTGCCGTTACAGTGGCCTGGTTCTGCGAGCGGAGATTGGAGAGGAGAAGATCCTTCAGGGTGAAACGAGCCATGGTAGTAAAGTATTCCGATTGCCGACTCGACTCTGGGGCTTCCAGTTCCAATAATCGCATTGCGCTGCTCTTGCGGCGGTGGAATTTCGTGGTCTTGTCCACAACGTTACTTGAGCGTGATTGAGGTGGCGCATTGCCACTGAGGTTGAGCATCCCGTGGAGTCGATGGCGTGGCTTTCCAATGTCATCGTTGTCTTCGCTCATGAGGAAGTCGACAAGGAGGTCGGAGAGCTGGCCGTCTCGGAGGATTCGTATCATGATATCAATGTAGGACATAACAGCCACCGCGCTGCCATCCAGATCCGAGCACTCGAGGATGGATGGGTAAAGCACGTTTTCCAGAAATATTCTGCGTACAGCGTCAAGGATCGATTGCACGATAGAAGCACCAACAAGACCTGGTGCATCGAGCGTATTGCCTTTGGCGTCACGGGGTTTATTTCGTCGAATGATGTCCTGGAGGAACTCGAGAAGTTTGAGGAGGTGATCTAGACGTGCTTTGAAGTCGGGATTAGTAGACTCCTCGAGCCCAAGTGTACGGTTTTTGTCTGCCTGAAGCTCTGCTTCTTCCTTTTCTTCCTCAGTCCCTGGACCTGTGCTTCCGAGGACCATGCCTGCCGGACTCGTATCTTGGGTCACTGGAGAACGAACCTCGAGCTTGGAGGGCAATAAGGAATAGACAGCGCCCAAGCCCGCGCCCAGGACGTCGGAGAAATCACCATCCACAATGTACTCTGCGAGAGCAAGCGCGGCATCTGTAATTGGATCTCTAGTCGCCTGGTCAGGTGCCACTTCCCCCCGCGTAGGGCCTCCAGGGGACATGGCCACATCCATCAAGAAAAGGAGTCCAGCGCGAGCAAAATCACCGATTTCGCCTTCTCGATGTACGAAACGGAGGAGATAGTTGAATAATAGGAACTCGTACTCGGGTTTCCTTGCAGCAGATGTGATGGTGGCTTGTGATGGGGCTGGGGAAGGGACGCGTCCTGAACCATCGTCAGGTTTGGCCGAGCGGTCTTCCTCCTCCTCCTCCTCGTCTTCCTCGTCTTCGTCTTCTTCCTCCACAGCGAATAGCGGCTCGGAACGGTACCAGTGTTTATCATGGAAGAATATCATAAGGAGCTCCCGGTAAGTGCGGATACGACTGCACAAGATGCAGAGCAAGTTGACCACTGTGCAAGATTGTAAACAAGTTTCGTTCGTGCACACGCGACTCACAGTCCAACTCGTATTCAGAAGGTTGGCCCCGTACAGCGTTCTTGGCAGCTCCCATGACTCTATTTCGACCGTCCAACTGTTCTTGCAGGTCGTCTCCGACACAATTGCGAAGGAGCCGGAGCACGGCTCTGTGGACGGCCGAGTGGACGAGAAATTGTTCATCCATGAGGACTACCATGTTTTGTACGGCGCGGAGGACCTCTGCCTGTATCCCAGAGGGACGATCAGATTTGCTGAGACGAACAAGAGTTCCCAGTACATCTACACGCAAACGTTAGGGACCTTCACGCAGACGCGGCGAAGTCTGACCGTTTTTCAACAGGTACTCTAGACATGCGCCAGTGCCGCTTCAAGGGAGTTAATGACAAGGATGGGCAAGACAGGGAGGTGTACGGACCCTTCCTCTGTCCGAGATGACTCCCATACGAGCGAATCTACCATGGACTGGAGGTGAGTTGGTACATCTGTCGACTCGATCCCTTTCAAGAGCTGTCGTTCATCGGGATGTTCGAGTGTGGTCTATAGCCCAAGTGTCAACGATGAAAGGCACAAGGTTGAGGGGCGGGAGACCTTTGTCAGATTCCACGACTTGTTGAATTCTCCAACACGGTCATGCGTCGGTTTGGGGGATTGTTGCGTGGTAGCCCTCAGGAACTTGGAGAAGTAGTCCATGATCAAGGACGTTGTACAGACGCGATCATATTAATGAGTCTTCACGTGACAAATGCAAGTACTACTACTTTCTAAAAAGTCCCTGTCCGATCTCAACCGAACGACAGTCTCGCCTGTTTCAACCCGGTCTTTGGTTGCGGAGGACGAAGAGTGGGCGGTAACAGCTCCTTTGGAAGTATTGGCGGTTTAAGCGTTGTTATTGGTTTCAAGGGCTTGGTCGTCCTTATCTCTTGCTGTCCTGCTGTCTTGGACGGGAGAGAACGACAGGGTCGCAATTGCAAGTCGGGTTTCGTGTCAATCGACGGTGTTTTGTCGGCGTCATTCGTGTTAAAGACGGATTTTATGCTCCTTGTAAAAGGATTGCGTGGTTTAGCGGACACGGCCATTCGTGTTTTCTGCAGCGAAAACTCGCTTTCGATCTTGGGTCGTTTCTTCGCGAATTGGTGCACCAGATTAGCCATTGCGTCTGAATCACGTCTGAATAGGCGAGCGCGATCGACTTTGAGGGGCTTGTTCAATGGCGTCCTCTGGGAGTTAGTCGAATGTAGGTCGGAGTTGCATGGAGCGGGGACCAGAATTGACCACGGGGGCGGAGATCGAGCGAGGGCCAATGGATCCAGTTGGCCGCTTTCGGAGGGTTGGACTGCCTGTGCAAGGAAGGGAAGGAGCCTGGCAGGACGCTTATTCTGTGTTGGCGCGTTTTGGTAGAATGAAGACACGGGGCCTCTAGGCGGATCGATTGGCACAGATGGCTCTCCCTTGGATGGGAGGCGGGGAGGCGGAAAGAAGACGACAGTGTCTTCCGCCGACAATATTGACTTGATACCTGAGCGAAATGACCTGGAGCTGGTGACGGTGACTTTCTTTGAACGAGAGGGAAGACCGAGGTCGGTGATATGGGTGCGAAAGACAGACTCGGGAGAACAGGAGTAGAGTGGGATGGGATCCGGAGCGGAGCGGGCCATCTTTTCGAGGGTGCAGATGGCGAGGGATGGGGGAGCGGGATGAAAGAGGCAAGTGTTGTGAGAGGGGCGGAAGCCAAGGGAGGAGAGATGGGCAGACGGAGTGCAACGTGTGAAACGCAAGTCTAGGGTGTATTAGGGTTGGGACAAGGGAAAGAGGACGGGACAAACCAATAGCAGAGAGGAGAGGAAACTTGGCAAGCGCGGGGAGAGCGTCGTTGTCAATGTTTGGACAGCCGTAGAGACTGAGCAATCTGAG
Organism: Zangia roseola; assembly: GCA_038090095.1. Lineage (NCBI taxonomy): Eukaryota > Fungi > Basidiomycota > Agaricomycetes > Boletales > Boletaceae > Zangia > Zangia roseola. Next base: position 10,743 of record JBBPMD010000171.1, read on the forward strand.
TCCGCGAGGACCACCGTCGAGGAGCGCGCGCGAAAGGGCGGTGATTGCATAGGATGAGATGGTGCAGCCACGGAGATCAAGTGCAATCAGGCGGTGGAGGGTGCGGAGACCGACGATGTCGTCGTCGTGCAAACGGAGACAGTTTGGAAGAGAGACGATGGTGACCAGCGAGAAGTGGGACGTGTCTGTGATTTTCTGGAGCACAGGCAGGGCGGGATGGGAGAGAGGCAGGTCGAGGTCGTGCAGGTGTGGTGGGAGGGGTTCAACGAGCTGGGCGAGAGTGACCCATAGCAAAGGGTCGTCGATGTCAGGGATGGGTCGTGGTGGGTGTACGCGACGATGGTGGATGTGGTGTAGCTGGTCTGTGTATCCTGCGAGGACGTTGATGACGAGGACGACGAGGGACTCCATAGTGACACTATTATTCACACGCAAACTTGTTTCTTCGACTCACCGCTGGCGTTGACCCCGACACTCGTTCACAATGGCCCATCCTTATCCACATCCACAGCCTATCCGTCAGGACTACTACGACAACGACTCTGAGACCGCTTCTCCCTACGCGAGCACAACCAGACTCGCCTACGACCACATCCCCTACAACAGTGCGTCGTCTTTTTTTTTCACTACCCCAGCTCACCCCCTTCCAGTCGACCATTCAGACACTGGCCATGGCACTCCTTCCTACGCTCCCTCTATTGTCTCACAGGCCAGTCAGTCCTATGGCTCTCCCTTTGGCGACCCCGGACAGGGCGCGTATCCCTACCCTGCTTGGTCTCCCGACAAGCAAATCCCAATCTCCACGGAAGAGATAGAGGACATCTTCCTCGACCTCACCCAAAAGTTTGGCTTCCAGCGCGACTCCATGCGCAACATGGTCCGTCTCCCTCTTTATCCTTATCTCCACCTCTCACTGCTCTCCAGTTCGACTTTCTCATGCAACAGCTCGACTCCAGGGCTTCCCGCATGAGTCCAAACCAGGCCCTCCTCACTCTCCATGCCGACTACATTGGCGGTCAACACGCAAACTATCGCAAGTGGTACTTTGCCGCCCAACTCAACCTCGACGATGCCGTCGGTCAGTCTCAGAACCCCGGCCTACAACGTCTCAGAAGCGTCAAAGGTGCGGTCAAAACCGCTGGTTCAAAGCACCTCGACAGTGCCCTCAACCGTTGGCGCAACGCCATGAACAGCATGAGTCAGTACGACCGTCTCCGTCAAGTCGCCCTCTATCTTCTCTGCTGGGGTGAAGCCGGAAACGTTCGCTTCGTCCCAGAATGTCTTTGCTTCATTTTCAAGTGTGCCGACGATTACTACCGCAGTCCCGAGTGTCAAAACAGCATCGAACCCGTCCAAGAGGGCCTCTACCTTGAGACAATCATCAAACCTCTCTACAAGTTCATGCGCGATCAGGGTTACGAGGTTGTCGACGGCAAATTCGTCCGAAGGGAAAAGGACCACGATCAGATCATTGGCTATGACGACATCAACCAGCTATTTTGGTACCCAGAGGGTCTCGCTCGCATCGTGCTTGATAATAACGTGCGTCAGTCCATCAATTAATACCGCGTGTTCTCATTTCCATCTAGTCTCGCTTGGTTGACATATCTCCTACCAAACGCTATTTGAGCTTGCGACGCGTAGATTGGAACAGAGTCTTTTTCAAGACTTACTTTGAGAAGCGTTCCACCGCACACCTTCTCGTCAATTTTAACCGTGTCTGGATCCTCCATGTATCATTCTACTGGTTCTATACCGCGTTCAACTCTCCCAAGATCTATGCGCCTCCCAACAAACAGTTCCCCTCTCCCGCTATGACCTGGTCGGCGACAGCTTTGGGCGGTGCCGTTGCCACTCTCATCATGATTTCCGCCACCCTCGCCGAGTTCATGTACATCCCCACCACTTGGAACAATGCATCCCACCTTACGACACGCTTAATCTTTCTACTCGTCATCCTCGCGTTGACCGGAGGTCCAACGGTCTACATCGCCATTGTTGAGAACCAGGTTGTTCCCACCAAGTCTCAGATACCGCTCATAGTAGGCATGGTGCAGTTCTTCATTTCTGTGGTTGCCGCCATCGCCTTTGGTCTGTTCCCTTCTGGCCGAATGTTTGGCGACCGTGTCGCAGGCAAGTCACGCAAGTACATGGCCTCCCAGACGTTCACTGCGTCATACCCCGAGCTTCCTCGTTCCGCCCGCATCGCCAGTATCATGCTTTGGCTCCTCGTCTTTAGCTGCAAATTTACCGAGTCCTACTTCTTCCTCACGAGTTCTTTCAGTTCCCCGATCGCCGTCATGGCGCAGACAACCGTGCAAGGCTGCAGCGACAAGTTCTTTGGGAAATCACTGTGTTCCCACCAGGTCGCCTTCACATTGGCGATCATGTACATCATGGACCTCATCCTGTTCTTCCTCGACACGTATCTGTGGTACATCATCTGGCTCGTCGTTTTCTCTGTCGGTCGGTCTTTCTCACTCGGACTCTCTATATGGACCCCGTGGAAGGACGTATACACTCGTATGCCCAAACGGATCTACGCCAAATTGCTCGCCACTGCGGAGATGGAGGTCAAGTACAAACCCAAAGTTCTCGTCTCGCAAGTCTGGAACGCCATCATCATCTCCATGTATCGTGAACATCTTTTGTCGATTGACCATGTCCAGCGGCTCCTCTACCACCAAGTTGACGGTCAAGATGGCCGTCGCATGCTACGTGCCCCACCGTTCTTTACCAATCAGAATGGCTCGAACTACAAAGATACCTACTTCCCAGCAGACGGCGAAGCGGAACGACGCATCTCGTTCCTTGCTTCGTCTCTTACCACTGCGCTTCCGGACCCTTTACCTGTCGATGCTATGCCCACATTCACGGTCCTTGTCCCCCATTACTCTGAAAAGATCTTACTGAGTCTCCGGGAAATTATCCGCGAAGAAGATCAGAGCACCCGTGTAACACTTCTCGAGTACTTGAAGCAATTGCATCCAGTCGAATGGGATAACTTTGTCAAGGACACGAAGATTCTTGCCGAGGAGTCAGAACATCCAGACGGTCCGGCTACCATAAACGAAAAGACCAAAGCGGACGACCTCCCTTTCTACTGCATCGGTTTCAAAACATCTTCCCCCGAATATACCCTGCGCACGCGTATCTGGGCCTCGCTTCGTGCTCAGACACTCTATCGTACCGTTTCTGGCATGATGAATTACTCCAAGGCTATCAAGCTTCTGTACCGTGTGGAGAATCCTGGTATTGTTTCCATGTTTGGAGGAAATACGGAGAAGCTCGAACGGGAGTTGGAGAGGATGTCGCGGCGCAAGTTCAAGTTCACTATCTCGATGCAGCGTTACTCCAAGTTCAACAAGGAGGAGCACGAGAATGCCGAGTTCTTGTTGCGTGCATACCCAGATCTGCAGATCGCCTTCCTCGACGAAGAAGCAGGGCCCAAGGGTGGTGATCCTCGTTTATTCTCGGTCTTGATCGACGGACACTCCGAGTTTGATGAGAAAACTGGCAAGCGCAAACCCAAGTTCCGTGTCGAGTTGCCTGGTAACCCTATTCTGGGTGACGGCAAATCCGACAACCAAAACCATGCGATCATCTTCTACCGCGGGGAGTATCTCCAACTCATCGACGCTAATCAAGACAACTACTTGGAGGAGTGTCTAAAGATCCGTAATATCCTCGGGGAATTTGAAGAATACTCGGTTTCTGGCCAAAGCCCATATGCACAATGGGGCCACAAGGAGTTCAAGAAAGCGCCTGTTGCTATCGTCGGTACGCGGGAGTACATCTTCTCGGAAAACATTGGTGTCTTGGGAGACATTGCAGCAGGGAAAGAACAGACATTTGGTACCATGACTGCTCGCGCCCTGGCATGGATCGGAGGCAAGCTTCACTATGGTCACCCCGATTTCCTGAGCGCAATCTTTATGACGACACGAGGTGGTGTCTCAAAGGCACAAAAGGGACTTCACCTCAACGAGGATATCTTCGCCGGTATGAATGTCTTTGGACGTGGTGGACGAATTAAACACTCGGAGTATTACCAATGTGGCAAAGGTCGTGATCTTGGGTTTGGGACCATCCTTAATTTCCAGACGAAGATCGGCACAGGAATGGGTGAGCAGATGCTCAGCCGGGAATATTATTACCTTGGCACGCAACTCCCTATCGATCGATTCCTTACCTTCTACTACGGGCACCCTGGCTTCCATATCAACAACATCTTGGTCATCTACTCCATTCAGGTGTTCATGATTACACGTGAGTTTTAATGTGTTATTTATTCCGCATTTACTTTATTCACGTGTCGCAGTACTCTATATTGGAACCCTGAACAAGCAACTGGCGATCTGTCAGGTAGATTCGCAAGGAAATGTGCTGGGTGGTCAACAAGGAACAGGATGTTATAACCTTATTCCTGTCTTTGAGTGGATTAAGCGGTGTATCATCTCCATCTTCCTGGTGTTCTTCATTGCTTTCTTGCCGCTATTCCTGCAGGGTTAGTTCCGATGTTTGCGCTTTAGTGACTACGCCTGATTTTTCTACAGAGCTTGTGGAACGTGGAACTGCAAAGGCCCTGTTGCGTCTCGGAAAACACTTTTTGTCGCTCTCCCCTATATTCGAAGTGTTTTCTACTCAGATATACTCTCAGGCCATTCTTAGCAACTTGGCGTTTGGTGGTGCTCGATACATTGCCACCGGTCGTGGATTCGCAACGACCCGTATCTCGTTCAGCATTCTGTACTCACGCTTCGCCGGACCAAGCATCTACATGGGGATGAGGAACTTGATCATACTCCTCTACGTCTCGCTCGCCATTTGGATCCCACACCTTATCTACTTCTGGTTCTCCGTCCTCTCGCTTTGTATTGCGCCATTTGTTTTCAACCCTCATCAATTCTCCTTTGCCGACTTCATCATTGACTACCGCGAGTTCTTGCGATGGATGTCTCGAGGAAACTCGAGAACGAAGGCGAGCAGTTGGTATGGGTATTGTCGGCTCTCCAGGACGATGATTACTGGTTATAAGAAGAAGAAACTTGGACATCCATCAGAGAAGCTGTCTGGCGACGTTCCGCGTGCGACATGGCAAGCTGTCGTCTTTTCCGAAGTTATTTGGCCGATCTGCATGGCAACCCTCTTTACCATTGCCTACATGTTCGTCAAGTCCTTCCCCAACGCCAACGGTCAGCCGAACCCTAGCGCTCTCATCCGCATTTCCGTGATTGCGATTGGCCCTGTGGTTTGGAATGCCGCCGTACTACTAGCACTCTTCTTCGTATCACTTCTCCTGGGACCAATGTTCGAGAAATGGACCAAATTTGCCTCCGTCATGGCCGCAATCGCTCACTTCCTCGCGCTTCTTGGTATCATATCATTCTTTGAGTTCTTCGTAAGTGATCCACCCAACTCGTCTTGTGGATTCTCATACTTGATTTCAGTGGTTCCTTGAGCTTTGGGATGCATCGCACGCAGTCCTTGGTGTCATCACGATCGTTGCCATACAGCGTGCGATCCAGAAGATCCTCATTGCTGTTTTCCTGTCTCGTGAGTTCAAGCACGACGAGACGAACCGCGCATGGTGGTCAGGTAAATGGTATGGCCGTGGACTGGGTAATTCCGCCATATCGCAACCTGCTCGCGAATTTATCGTCAAGATCGTGGAAATGTCTTTGTGGAGCTCAGACTTCTTGCTCGGTCATATTCTCCTTCTCATCTTGACAGTCCCTCTTTTTATTCCCTTTATCGACAAGCTGCACTCGACGATGCTCTGTAGGTGGATTCAGGTCGTCGTCCAACGCCTTCTAAAGCTGTTTGATAGTTTGGTTACGACCCTCGAAGCAGATCCGTGCACCGCTCTACTCGACAAAGCAGAAGAGACAGCGCCGTTGGATTGTGAGTGCATCCGCAATCATATTTTGATAGGTCATCTTATCGTGTCCCTAGATCATCAGGTACACTCTTCTCTACGTTTTAGTCGTGTCGGCGCTTGCATCGCTGCTCGTTCTTCGTGAGTTTTATGTTTTTAAAAGCAACGACTCGAATCTCATGTGGCCCCCCATAGCCGCTATTTTCCGGAATCACATCAAGCTCAATTGTACATTGTGCCAGAACATCTAATGACCACTTCTCTATTGTTCACATCATGGACTAGCTTTAGGTTAATGCAGTCTTTTTACTGCCATCTCCTTAGGATCTGCCGGAATTCAGAACCATTTAGTAGACATATATATATCCCCGTTAGACATTGGATTGCTTGGTGTATCATAGCGGAGGATTTCCAAGCTTGTGAACTAGTGCGAGATCGGCATGTAAGAGACACCTTCGGGAACCCGAGATTCCAAGCAATGAATTAATCCCAACTATGGACCATAACAACTGGTGAACAATAGAGTATATCGATACTGGTAACGCTCGCCCGCAAACCATAGGAGGGTGAGTATCATGCCCGTATACGCATGAAATGTCAGGGGACCTCACTGACAAGAGCCATGATCACGGTGACACTAGAATTTCATGTTAGCACTACGCAGAGTACTGCGAGAATGTCTTACTCGTCGACTTTCTGTAACCAAACCATTCCGGTGAGCATTAAATCTGGGTGGATATCTAGACTACGTACCCCGCCTCGATACAACATGCCCTCCCGCGCCGCGTCACCTAGGGAGAGACAAAACACGTCAGACCAGGTCAACCGGGGCACAGTAAACACTGACGTTGAAAAGGACTCGGTCGTTTACGATCCCGCATGCATGCCTGGGCATATTGGACGATGCGATCTGCCATAGATTGGACTTGTTCGTCTTCTGAACCGCCGGAACGCGCAATCAAGGAACATATCGTGGCCATCTCTGCAGGAAACACGTTGTCAGATAGGCCGTCCGTCTGCAAAAGACATGAGCGATATCCAGTACCACAAGGTAGGATAACTTACATATGCGATGACGATGTCCCCATGTCGAAGTTTGGTTTCATACTGAGCGGCAGCACTTGGAGGATCGATATAATATTTTTCGAAATCCAGATTTTGAGGGTACTTGGTAAGTTGTCTGGGGAGCGTATGTCAATGCAGGGTGCGGGAATTACTCTCCGAGACGCACAATGGGCAGTTGAAGTAATGCGTTTGAACTGACTCTCTGTAGATAACAGAGGACGAGCGTATGATCGAGAAACCGCTGTCACCTAAACTGGACGGGGTTATCGACTGATTTACAGTTATATATGGGACTGCGTTGCTCACTTTGCAGAGCGGAGGACGCCTGATGAAGAGTTCAGCGTCAATAAGCAAGCTGTACTAGAACCTGCAGGGAAAACCGAGGGTGAGATCGATGCAGCGACGGGAAAGAACAAGAACCCACCAGCTTCGACAGACTTTTCCCGGAGAACACGATGGTATGCGAGGTCCAGACACTCGTAAGGTGTAAGCTCCCAACCGCGGACGGATTCGTTGCGTTCATGATCCTGAGTGGGGTCAGTCTCTGGTTCGCCTGCCCACGAATCGCGCGAGTAGTTGTGCGCATGATACATCAAGGCTTGCGCAAATAACGAAGGGTCTACGCCCGAATCGACCCATCCTCCAACACCGTCAGCGACGCCGAGTGCGACGCCCTGGACGTTCAAGCGCTAAAGTGAGCTCGGAATGCGGGGAGAAGGCAGGCTTACCTACCGAACCGTTGTGCATCTGGGACAAGGGTGAGCGAGAGGCGGCGCTGCATCAAGACAAAGGAACATACCTCGGTATGGTAGAAGAAATCCTCGCCTGCGTCCTTTAGTGTGGACTGCTTCGGACTGGAGAGGACCGCATCTCGCCATTTTCCAAGCTGAGACTCTGGAGCGAAAGCTACATGGAAGCGGGCGAGCTTTGGATCCGGAGGCTTTGCAGCCCAGGCCACACCGATATGAAACTTGAATGGGCGTGTCGCTGTCGAGTTGAATCTGAGGGATAGAGACCAGGATTTGATTGAATTTTGATGTATCCTACGCGTCGCTGGCGAGGGATGGGAATGGACGAGCAAGCGAAGTGACATCGGCCTCCGGTAGGGGCGCGAACTTGGAACGAAATGATGCTTGTATACTACTGACTTTTCCAACACGTGACTACTCCGGTAACTATAGGCCCGGTATGCTCGAGTTCATTACGAACGAAAGGTATGAAGTAGGAACTTTGCGAGTAGTCGATTGCAGTTGCTGCCTTCAGTCCCAAAGGCTGTACATACATGTGCTGTGAATTCTGCCTAGACTGAAGCATAGTCCTGCGTGTCATCAGCGTCAGATCATCTCAGCGCTTCTCCTCCTTTTGTACTGCGTCGCGGGCTCGCGAGTAGTTGGTCCACATGAGCTTCCAGTCTGCCTCCAACGTCCCCTCGCCCGGTCTGCCTTGATCGGATGTAATACCAGTCCATCCAACTGCCCGCTCATAACATGCAAGGGCACGCTCCATCTCACCGCCTTGCTCATTGAGGATTCCCATCAGATTCCATGCCTCCGCAGCAGTACGACGTGCGTCACGCAACAACCCCGTTGCCGGCTTTCGCATGACGCGGAACTGGGCAAATGATGGAAGGACACGCGCGCCCGGCGCAAGACTGTGGGCGGTATTCGATCCTTGTGCGTCAGGCGGGGTGAATGGCAGACCGACAAGAGTCAAGGCAACACGCTCAGAAGATTCTGCTGCCCTCACAAGGTAATCAAAGGATGTTTGTCGTGGCGACCGAAGCGCATAAAGCACCTCAGCAAGGTGGATCGAAATAAGTGAAGAGCGATGGAGAAGGTATAGCGAGTGCAGCACCTGGGGTGGTGAGGCAGCGGTGATATTCGGAGATGGGATACTACGCAACAATGCGAGCGCAGTTTCCTGAAGTTGTCGAGCCTGTTTTAATTTGCCCGTCGTAGAATAGTAAGCGGATAGTGAGACTAGTGTGGACGTAAGTGTCCGTTGCGCTGACGGAGATGAAGGCACGGATTGGGATATAGTAGTAGCAGCAGAGCCTTGAGTCTGATGCGTTCCCTGTGTGAGATCGAGTGCTCGTGTCCACCATGCAACTGCGTCTTTGGAGTCTCCCAGTCTGAGATTGAGATCCCCGAGTTTTGAAGCGACACGAGCCGCATCCGTCCCTTTGCCTGGGAGGCCGGCCCAGACGCGTTCGTATTTCGAGCGAGCTTCAAACAAAGCTTCTTTCGTGCCAATTCGTTCCAGTACGGCACCATGGCGAAGGAGAAGATCGTTAATTGTTTGTGGACGCAACCTTCCAGAGGTCAGCTTGGTTTCGGCGATCTTCGTAGTCATGTCCAGATAATTCCGGGCGAAATCCAAGCGAGCCTCGACGACATTGAGGCTACCTACTCCACCGTAGTCTGAAAATGTGGAGGACCCAACTCCCCAGTTTTCCGCCATCCATGATCCCCGTAGAAGATGTCTTGCTCTGAAGCCGAGAGCGGGGTCAGTTCCGCCTTGCTCGCCCCCTGTCCACGTCTCCGCATCGCGATCCCATTCCCAACGCTGGGTATCGTCATCCAATGCTGGTACGAGTTCGACTGACTCAACCCAAAGATGAGTACCCTCAAAAATTGTCCAGCCGGTAAGTCCAAGACCAAGGGCACCAAGGAAGGAAAATTTGACGAAGCGAGTGAACAAATTGATGGCAATGCCAGCGGAGCTAACGAAGTGGTCCTGTACGAACGGGGTAGCCTGTCCTTGTGGGTTCCGATTAGGACCTTGCGCCACATAACGGCGATAGGGATGGGGGAGAACGAAGAAAGGTCGGGCAGCGCGCCTCACTGGCACGGGCGATGCTCGTAGCATTTCTAACTGAATATTTTATGTAACTGTTTATCGTACAAAAATAATTAGTGCTTGGCAGTGTCAAAGGTACCATCTTTCTAATAAAGTTACAGCGCACATGGAGCAGGAATTCAAATGCTTCATCAAGCATAACTCTCCTCAGAGACTTCAACATTGTACTTGTACATCACACGCCAACAGTATCCGAAGATAATGTGGAATCCCTTCGCCGGATTCTGCAAAGGCGGCTGGCAGGTCGGCAGTGCTAGTGAGTCACGAGCAACCCTAGGACCAATATTAGAACATCATTGACAATTTCAATCCGATGCAATGTCAACAGCACATAGCCTAGACAGGTTCAATCAGTCAATCGTTCAGGTCCTCACCATCATCGTGTTCAGGACCGTCAACCTGTGACGCAGTACTCAGTCATTCCGGAGACTTGTCGAGACGGTGGAAAAAGCTTTGCGTATCGAAATCAGCATGAAAGATCAACACGCTTGGCGAACAAAATGAAATCTACACTGGCCTCCTTACGTAGCGCAGGTAATACTTTGATAGACCAGTCACGCGCATAGGAAGGCTCGAAGGGTCACCTGAATGGCACGATCCGATATGCGCCGGTGCGATACAACCCGAGACGCAGTTCCAGCCTCCCCAACATGTTGACTGCAACTTACGGGACACTCGTTCAACGTGCCAGTGTGATGATCCTCACTTTCCACACGCCTTCGCAGTGGTCCTTTCAACGGCGACTGTTCCCCGCGTTATGAAGCAAGGATGTCTCCCCACTACTGACATCTTCGCCGGCCGTTCCCGCTTCAATTGTGAAACGCCGAGCGAGCGTCTAGATGATGGAAAGATACGCAAGAAATGCGAGGACACGTGTACCCCATACGCCTGACCTTATAAAAAGAATTGGTACCCTTCCCCTGTTCAGTGCCTTCCCGTTTCCCGTGAGTCCTCTCTGCGCGCATTGACGCCAGGACACCATGAACGCTCTTTCCTTACTTTTCCCATTGATCTCCCTAGTGCTGGGGGCATTTGCGGATCCCTCCAGGACCGTCGTCGCGAGAAGTTCCAGCGACTTTGTCGCTGTAAATGGCACATCTTTCACAGTGAACGACAGGTAAGTACCCTGGTATCTTCTCTTGGGCGTTCACTTGCCGACCATTATAATTTGCAGTGACTTCAGATACATCGGCACAAACGCTTATTGGCTACCCGTCTTGAACACGAATGAGGACATTTCGTATACCTTTGGCAATATCTCTGCTCTCGGGATCAAAGTCGTCCGTCTATGGGCATTCAATGGTGAGTTCGTAGTAATATACGTGGAGCCCAGATCGCCCACTTGGATCAACTAGATGTCGAGGATGCTTCGGTAAACGGTACATGGTTCCAAGTGATTGGCAACGGAACCTCGTCTGTCAATAATGGCCCAAACGGTCTTCAGAAGCTTGACACTGTCGTTGAAATGGCCGAGAAATTCGGACTTTACCTGATCTTATCCCTTACCAACAATTGGTATCCACTACCTATCAACAACTCCTTACCACGGAACTACCTATCCAATGACTACGGTCAGTCTCATGCTGTTCACACAAAACGCCGTTTTCATGTCGACGACACAGGTGGCATGGATTTATATGTTCGCCAATTCGGTCTACAGACTCATGATCAGTTCTACACGGATCCCTCCATCCTAAACACTTTCATGAACTACACAACTCAAGTAGTTTCCCGATATGTAAATAGTCCGGCCATCTTTAGTTGGGAACTTGCGAACGATCCAAGGTTTACGCTCATCCGAAGAGTTCCCATAGTTGCTGACTATCTGAGAATACTAGGTGTAACTCTACGCTCCCTGCTGGTCCAAATTGTACGACAGAGACCATTACACAATGGCACGCCACCGTCGCGTCTCATATTCGTTCCATTGATCCTAATCACCTCATTTCCGCTGGGTGAGTGTTGTTGTTTCCGCGAATGAAATTATATTCACCAGTATATTCGCTAGGACATCGGGCTTTATGTGTACGGACTGCCCCAAGTTGTATCCCCTCAACCCTGTCTCCGCGCCTGCGCCTTCGGCATCTCCTGTACCAGGGAAAAAGAAGCGCAGCAAGGCCGTTCCCGTGACCACGGAGCAGGTGCTCCGTGAGCGTGCGGAATCAAGACGGCGCTCCAGAGAAGCCGCTAAACGTGCGGGGACCCTCAAAGAAGATGGCATCCGTATCAGAGGACGATGGATGTCGACACGTGAGCTCCGTCAATAATCCCCCTTCCTGTCTAATCGATTGTTGTGCAGCTACCAGACGACAAGACTCGCAAGTCGGTTCGAACTATGACGGATCTTACGGAGTCGACAGTCAAGATATCACGAACATTCCGGAGATCGGTTTCAGCGGTTTCACGTTCTTCCCTGATCAGGAATCCCTTGGTCCGGCTGATCCCTACTTGGATTCCTACACAAACGTACTGAATTCGGGTATTGAGTGGATTATCAAGCAAGCTCAGTCGGCGAATGCGTAAGTCTCTTATTCGTCTGTGTGAGGTGGGGATCTAACGATGAGGTCCGCCAAGCGTTGGAAAACCGTCGGCACTCACAGGCTTTGGCTTGGTGACACAGTCAAATGCACCTGACTTTGTGCCTTTCAACATGACCAGCGCACCATATGGTGCGTATGTTTGAATTGCCGGGTATAGATTCTTTGATGGCCGATCTATCCCAACAGCCAACAGCACATATGGCGTATCCAATCAGCAGCAGACAGACGCCTACTCGGTATGGTATAATAGTAAGCGTGCTTTCATTGTGTCTGAACTCCGGAATTTACCACTAAAATTCAGCTGGGATTTCTTCCGGGTTAGGAGGGATTGTTGTATATCAGGTTAGATGATCATTACTCACGTGTCTCGGATGCTGAGTTACCTCACTATGACCAGTGGGGCCAAGGGAATTTGACGGCGGAAACTGGCACGACAATTTCACCTGGCGTTACTGGCATCTCTCAAGACCAGGGTCCTCTCACTACCGGAACCTCTCAAAATAATCTCACGACGGGGATATCGCCCAACGATGGTTATACCGGGTACGACTTTCGTGTAATCAGGCTTCTTGTGTTACTTACTTTGATTCACAGTATCGGAAATGATGGTGTCCAACAGGACACGCAGACCGCTGTTCAGCAGATCGCGGCCGACTCCTGAATATGGATCATGTACTAGAGACTGCAACGACTCTCGTTCTCCGTATTAGCCCCGAAAGAGATTGTTCGTGGGCGGATGGTTGGACAATGATACTGTATATACTTGGTATTATAGCTGTATTATCATTATCCTGAATATGGACTGGAATCACTGGACGTTTCTTGGTGAAGTGTGCATGCGCGTTTTGGCTTTGACTCAGATCACGTGGGTTGCGCATAGAGAACACGATGCGGCGCGTCGTGTGGAGTTGACACCTCTTCTGCATTCTTACACTCAGGTCATGAAGTTCCTTATTGACAATCTACCGGTACGTGTCTCGTTTCCCTCTCTTCAACCAGGACAAGGCGTATGTATCTACGTACTCTTTGCCTGTGCAGATCATCTTCCCTTATGACCGAATTTATCCTGGTGAGTTCGCCAGACCACTGCTTAGCCTTAGACTATTCACTCTCTTAGAACAATATGCGTATATGTGTGATCTCAAGCGAACACTGGACGCTACGGTACGCCTCAGGATGCGCAGCAGTATAATCGTCCCTCACAACGCATTCAGGGGCATTGTGTCCTAGAAATGCCATCTGGAACAGGGAAAACTGTATCACTCTTATCACTGATTGTATCATATCAACAGGTACATTGACTCCACACAATGACGTCGCAAGACTAACCCCTTCCGCGTAGTTTTATCCGACGAAACGCAAGCTCATATACTGTTCACGTACTGTGCCGGAAATCGAAAAGGCGCTCTCCGAGTTAAAGCGACTGATCGAGTATCGGATACAGTGTGCTGAGAGCCCCGAACAGGAAGAAAAGGAAAGAAAATTCATGGGCCTCGGCTTGACGAGTCGGAAGAACCTGTGCATACATCCCGAGGTGTGTACGAGACACGGGCCAGGCCCTGTTGCCCCATCGTTTGTTCTCGCGTAATCCCAAGCTCTCCATTCTCTGCGCAGGTTTCCAAGGAGAAGAAGGGCAAAGTTGTCGATGCACGGTGTCGTGACCTCACCAATTCCGCGGTGTGTGAAAAGGGTCGAGCGGATCCTGGATCAGTAGAACTTTGCGACTGGCATGAGGTGCGTATCGTGACATTAGACGTTAAACACGGGGATCCCGATATTTTGATAGAACCTGGGGAAATACGAGGCCGGCAATATCATACCACCCGGCATATGGACGCTCGCAGACGTACTTCAGCACGGTCGAGACAATGGTACATGTCCTTATTTTACAGTACGAAGGATGGTAGGTCGTGCGTAGTCCATAAGGCAGGCCATATTCACAGTCGTTCGACCAGATGCCGTTTGTCGACGTTATCATATACTCTTTCCACTACTTGATCGATCCTAAAGTCGCCGAGCAAGTGTCAAAAGAGTTGTCTAAAGATGCCATTGTTGTTTTTGATGAAGCCCACAACATCGGTTAGTAGTGGCCTGGACACCCGTGGTCGTTTGCTGGCTCAGCTTGAGCGTGTCTTCAGACAACGTCTGTATAGAGTCTCTTAGCATCGACCTCACACGACCGATGCTTGACTCAGCCGCACGGAGTGTAGCAAAACTCGGTGAAAAGATCGATGAGTATGTACCGTGTTTGGTGTCGTTTAGTATTTTGACAGTTCTCGAAAGGATCAAGAAGACCGACGCTGCCAAGCTTCAGGACGAGTATGCAAAGCTGGTCGAGGGTCTGCAAGAAGCAGCGGAGACTTCTCCCGAAGACACATTCATGGCGAACCCTGGTAATAATAGGTTATTGTCCATCTACGTTGATGACTAACAAGTGTTCAGTCCTCCCTGATGACCTCCTCAAAGAATCGATACCCGGAAACATCAGAAAAGCCGAACATTTTGTTGCCTTTCTCAAGCGTTTTGTTGAATATCTCAAGGTCTGGATGACTTGCAGTCGCGCGTTCAGTCACGTTAACTGCCGAATAGACACGCATGCGTGTCTTGCATGTCGTCGCGGAAACACCACTTTCATTCCTACAGCATCTTAAAGATATCACCTACATTGAAAGGCGGCCATTGCGGTGATTACCACGTAGCTCGGTAACTACCACTTTTAATATTTCCTTCCAGGTTCTGTGCCGAACGCTTGCAGTCCTTGATTCGTACATTGGAACTTAACCGGCTGGACGAACATTCCGCATTGCAAAAAGTTGCGAGTTTCGCGACTCTGGTGGCAACGTACGAGAAAGGTGAGCTTATTCGCGGGAATTGTAATTGTACTATAACGTTGTTCCACTCGCAGGATTTTTACTCATTCTCGAACCCTTTGAAACTGATAATGCGACTGTTCCAAATCCTGTATTTCACTTCACGTGAGTATTTTGGTCGATTATCCACTTTATTCTTTGACGTTGCGCGGCAGCTGTCTTGATCCATCGTTGGCCATCAAGCCGGTTTTTGAACACTTTAGCAGCGTTGTCATCACTTCCGGAACGATCTCGCCGTTGGACATGTACCCGAAAATGCTACAATTCACGCCAGTCGTTCAGGAGACCTACGCAATGACACTCGCGCGTAATTCTTTTTTGCCATTGGCGAGTAGTTGGATTTATTCATAGACGACTACATGATAACCTGTATGCAGGTTATTACTCGTGGTAGTGACCAAGTCACTATAAGCTCCCGTTTCGAGGTGCGAAATGATCCCGCTGTCGTCAGGAATTTTGGAAGTATTCTTGTCGAGTACAGCAAGATCGTGCCAGATGGTATCGTTGCCTTCTTCCCCAGTTACCTCTACATGGAGTCCATAGTGGCAGCATGGAATGATATGGTGAGTCCACTGGGCACAAGCGTGCACGTCTTGATACGATGTCTGGCAGGGAATATTGAACGAAGTATGGAAGAACAAGCTGATTTTTGTCGAGACACCAGATGCGAACGAGACCAGCATAGCACTCGAGAATTATAGACGGGTAAGCTCTGCCATCTTTTCTTTAGATATATGTGATGGATGGTGGTAGGCCTGTGACAATGGACGGGGCGCAGTGTTGCTCTCTGTTGCGCGAGGGAAGGTGTCAGAAGGAATCGATTTTGATCACAACTATGGGCGCGCTGTCATCATGTTTGGGTGAGTGGTTACTGTATTTGTGTCTATTGGAGGACTGGATGATCTCCAGGGTGCCGTATCAATACACAGAGAGTCGAATCCTGAAGGCGCGTCTGGAATACCTTCGGGATGCGTATCGGATACGAGAATCAGAATTTCTTGGATTTGACGCGATGCGGAATGCAGCGCAATGTGTGGGACGTGTTCTGCGCGGTAAGACAGATTGGGGATTGATGGTGTTCGCCGACAAGGTAGGATGGTGACGTAACATGTGGGTATTTTCGTCGCTGAATCCCACGGAAGCGCTTTGCGCGAGCAGATAAGCGCGCAAAGCTGCCTCGGTGGATCAACCAGTACATCACCGAGGTGGCATCGAACCTATCTACGGACATGGCGGTCACGCTATCGAAGTTGTTCATGCGCACGATCTCTCAGAATCCGAACGAAAACCAGACAGGGGTGTCACTGTGGACGCTCGAGGATATTGAGAAGGCCCAGGCGAAGCAGAAAGAACAGGCGCTGTTACTGGAGCAGGAACGGCAGGAACAGCGGGACGAGGAGATGGAGGAAGAAGAGTATGGGGACGGTGGGATAGACGACGCGATGCTGATAGATCTGGACCTGGATTCGTAGAAGCGTTAAATTCTAACGGCGTATATGATGTGATATTTCCACGGCATAGTGATAGTAATAATACACGGTGTGAGTAGAACGTTGTGAGCGTATGTACATATAAAGTCATGGGGGGGAGGACATGGATATGTAGGATTGGGACGATAGGACAGATGGGGTCATTGTGGACAATTGGAACAGTTTCCAGAGATCTAGATGGGGGTGGATCAGGGGCGGAGAGCGTCGAACGAGGGAGAGGACAGACGGTCTTTGTGATGATGCGTTCTGGCTGGCTAGTGTGAGATGAGCACAAAGATTCACACAGAATAAGATTTTAGAGGGGACGAACCCATAATAGCGACGGCAGAGACAAGGTTTTGAGGGGGAATTGCAAGAAGGGGGATGTGCGGCGCTGATGATACACTCGCGGCTACCGCAGTCGACGAGGGCGGCGTCGAGGAAAGTGTTGTGACCGCATGCGGAGTGTTTGACAAACTTGAGTTGACGATGACACATCCTTAAATTTATGCCAAAGGTTAAAAATCGGGTCCGTCGCTCGGACATTCTGACATGCGGAGAAACTCACTTGCCCAGTCTGCTCGTCGGCGGAGGTAACGTCGATGTCCTGGCTCTGCTTTTTTTTCGTCCGCACCGCTTTTATCCAATTCCCGCCGATAACCAAATTTGTGCTTCCGATTTCTCACGTCTGCTTCCCAACACGTGGTCCCATGTGACGTCAATAAACTAGTATGTAATGTATATGCAAGTCTATGCTTCCTCCACGTTCAGCTTCTCCAGATTTCGTATTGGTTCTCCCTTGATCACCCTCTTCACTTCATCCGCCGCTAGCGTCTCGTGTTCGACCAATGCCTGCGCCAGCTGCACCGCAGCGGATCAGTACACGGTATGCTGTCACGCGAAGATCACGTACCCGATGAAGCTCCTCTTTCTTGTCCTCCAAAAGCTTCGTAACGCGGTTCTCGCCTTGCTGGAGGAGACTGGAACAGCATGAGTTGTTGCGGTCCCATCGCTGTTTCGCGTATACTCACTTCAAGATCTCGGAGTCAATTCTCGCGCTCGTTTGCGGACTAACCGGTCCGTTTTGGTCGCTGTAAAACACGGGTCCTACCTTGCCAGAGAATCCAAAGTTCTGTCCGAGGTCCTTGTCATCCGCTGCCAAGAGACACGTTGAAATACCTACCTTGACCATTTGCGTTGCCGTATGGGTCGCCTTTTGGAGATCAGACGAGCACCCGCTCGTCAGGCCGCCCTCACCGTAAACTGATCTCGAGATTCACCAACAGCGATATGGCAACAAGCAAGGAGCTTACTCAGTGTTTCCGCGACCCGACCACCCATACATACGTCTATCATGGCCTTGTATTCGTTTTGCGATATAGAATACATGTCACCTTCGGGCAGCTGAGAAGTCTGTCATCGTCATAGTGAGTATCATGCACATGACCGGTCACGAAACAGTAACATACAATTCCAAGTGCATGGCCGCGGGGAACGCACGTAACCTTATGCAAAGGCATTGCACCTTCGGTGTAGAGCGCTGTGAGGGCGTGCCCTCCCTGCGTAAATTAGACCGGGCTACGTCTCCGTGGTTTCAACCAACGTACCTCATGATAGGCGGTGAGTAATTTGCTCTTCTCATCAATGTACGCGCTCTTGCGCTCAGCACCCATGACGATGCGATCCTGTTCGGTACTGCGTAAGCGCTGACCAAACACAAAATGCAGAACCTTACCTTTGCCCACTCAAAGTGTTTCAGAGTAACTTCTTTGAAACCTTCCTTTGCTGCCTGGATAGCGGCTAAACTAAACACACTCATGAGCGACTCTCCCGACGAGACAAGAACACCACCTACTTGACCATGTTCTGCAACTCGGCACCAGAGAACCCCGGGGTACCTCGAGCCAAGATCATGGGGTCGACGGCTAAAGAATAGAACATAGTCAGCGATAGCAAACGGGATAAAAGCCGCTATACCATTGCTGGCGACGACCTCTTTCATAAAGTGGTTGAGAAGCTGTATTCTACCGCGGACGTCCGGAAGAGGCACGGCAATGAGACGGTCAAAACGACCTGGACGGGTAAGCGCGCTGACGAACAAGAGGTAAGAAGACCTTTTACGATCGAGAATGCGATGAACACCCACGGATCCAAACTTTGAGGAAAGTTGGTCGCAGCGATGACGATGACACCCTCCGTCTGCAAGAACCCATCCATCTCGACCAATAATTGATTCAAAGTTTGTTTCATGTAGTGCTGATCACGCTGAGATCGTTTCCCACCGACTGCATCCAACTCGTCAATGAAGATGATAGCAGGTTGCTTCTTGCGCGCAGCTGCGAACAGGTCCCGAACACGTTTTGCACCCACGCCGACAAACATTTCCTCGAACTCGGATCCAGACGAGAAGAAGAATGGGACGCCTGCCTCTCCAGCGATGGCTCTAGCAAGCATCGTTTTTCCGGTGCCGGGTGGACCTGTAAGGAGGATACCCTTTGGTAGCTTACCACCAAGGGAAGCAAACGCAGTCGGGTCTTTCAAGAAGGTTACGACGTCTGCGAGTTCCTGAGGCAATGTCAGTCGATGACGCGATCGAGTGATGAGGAACATGCCTGTTTGACTTCATCAATACCGTGCACGTCGCTAAACTTGACGGGCTTCTGCTGAAGTGGCTCAAACTCTGTAGTGCGCCCTCCGGCCTTGAGGAGGCCAGAGTTTTCCAACAGAACGGAGAGGATGACCAACATGACTGGGAAGACATTAGGGAGGGCAGCAGAGGCGGGAAGTGAACTTACAGAAACCAGAGAGACCGGCTAGGATGACGAATCGGACGATGCGGAGGGTGAGAGAGCCCTTGGCTAGGAAAAAAAGATGAATATCGGAAGATGCAGGATGCGGACGTACTCACGTTCGCTGAGGGTGACATAGATGGGATTACCGCTGATGCCAGCACCCTTGCCAAGGGCTGCTGCGAGGCTCGCGATTGCTGGGTTGGGTGGTGATGGTTCTTGAGTTGGGGATGAGATGGGATTGGCTCGTCTAGCCAGCAGCTCTGCGGCTATTTTTTCACTTCGTGATTGGGGAGGAGACGGTTCCGAAGGGGTCGGGTCGGGTGAATTAGGTTGAGTGGGGGGAGTGGTATCTGATAAAGGAGGGGCGGGGAGGGAGTCGAGGAGAGACTGTCGCTTGCGGACGGCTTGGTCTATGGATGGCTCGCGTCCGGAGCTGGCGAGCGCGTCGAGGTATATTTCAAAAGCCTCGTCGGAATGGAGGAGAGGGGAGTTGGGGGTCTGCGAAAATGGTCACCGAATGAGCATGGAATGCAGGGAGAGGAACATACGGATTCGGAGGTGTGCTGCCAACGATCAATGAGGGTGTCGTAGCCTTCCTTGGAGCGCGTGGCGGCCAAGGCCTTGAAGAAGGCGAGTTGGCTTGGGACGTCGTTTGTATCTGCGTTTGCCTGAGCCTCGAGTGTGGCTATGTGTGCAGCGGTGTCCAGGGAAGGTGGTGTCGGCTTTGAGGTTGACCAGGGAAAGAAGGAGGCATGTCGGGGTAGGGAAGGGCGTGGCCAGGGAAAGATGCGGTGTGGATGGTGTTGAATGAGGGCCTTGGTTGAGAGAGAGAGGGAGCGAACAAGTGGCCCTTTGACTCGCAAGATGAGCGACATGAACAAGTCTATAGCGTTATTATGTAATCACACTGTATACGCATCTCCATGACCGACAAGCAGAAAAGTGAGTGATCTTATCGTTAGACGTGTTTTGTACTCATTTAATAGCCGTCATCGCGCTCACGTTCGTATCCCAGTCATGCACCGCTGCCTTGTCCTCCATCCCATCTCCACTCGCCGACAAATCACCCCTCGTCCTCATCCTCTCCGATATACACTCTCTCCTCGCTCTCATCGACAATCTCTCTACAAAGCTCGCACTCGCACTCAACCCTGCAACCCCTGCCTACCCCGCGTCCATCAAAGTCCTCCAGGATCTCGCACAACACGCCTCTGCACTCGCACACTGCGCCCGTCTCCTCCACGACGACATACACGGCGCCACTCTCGCAAAGGACGTCCGAAACCGCATCAGGGACATCATCGACGCCCTTCGTGCCCTCATACAGACGTTCCTCAACAACGCCGCCCGCAGCTCACATCTAGCCGGCAGTAGCGAAGAGTATCTCGTCAGGACAGGCGTCCTCCATGATCTTATCACGAACGCGAGGGGGGGACCCTCCGCCATCCCAAATGAGAACCAGATCGCCGTCTATCGCGCCTGGAAATTCGACAGAGATTCACTCGAGGACGGTCTCCAAGAAGTCGCCCAGATGATCAAGGAGGCCGAAGGTCAGGACGACTCATTCGACGGCGTTGACGACGGTTGGGATGAAATCGGACTCGGCGGGCACGCCACAAGCATGACTACAGACGAGCTTGCGCGCGCAAAGAATGTACTGTACCTCGTCTACTCCAAATGCACCCACTTAAACACTCGTTCAGGTCCACCAGGTCTTGCGCCTCACCACCCTTCTCCACAAGCGCATCCATCTCGACATCCTTGCACATCCCTCATCTGCACCGCCCTCAGCCTTCGACAGTCTTCTCGCACAATCAAATTCTCTCCTCTCCGTGTCAGACGATCTCGTAGCCACACTCTATTCTCCCCAAGATCCAGAGTCCGTTCGCAAAGAGATCTCAAATATCTCCGGCATCGCCACCTCACTCAAAACACAATTAGCCGTCTTCCTACCTGCCGCCGATGAGCTCTCAACCCAGATGGACGCTCTCAGCGTTCAGGATGCCCCGGCGACCAAGAAAAAGGCCGATAAGAAATGGTTTGATACATGTATCCATCAAATAGCTCGCTCATGCGCCAGCCTAAGTGAGTCGTCGTGTCAGGCGGAGAACAGTGGAACAGGATAGCACAACTCGTGGGTTACGTACTCGACAGGTTGTAGATCACCAGTACATTACAAGCGAGCATCAACGACCACTGCAGGGGCACGAACAAATCATGCCTCTCCCTCCTCCTTGGGTGTCGTCCGTCTATTGCGCCTCTCCTGTTCCCATTCATCTCTGAATTTCGCAGCAAGGAAATTTGGGTGAAGTACAGTACTGTTCTCCGAGCGCAAGCGTTGCTCAAAATGGGCAATCTTGTCGCCTTGAGACTGCAAGTCAATGGTATACTTCTGTGCAGAAACTTGTCAGGATGAATGAGGACAGGCATTAGAGTACTGACCCCTTCCTCGGCGCGTCTCGCTCTGGCTTCGTCTCTCATCTTGTCCAACTCCTTCCGTCGCTCTTCGGCATTTTTCAAGCCAGACTTGGGTGTATTTCCACCAGTCTGATGAACGGCATAAGCTTCCCGAGTCTCGTATTAGATGCAGACTTACACCCTTGAAAAGCTCTGCATAGATTTTGGAGTTACCCAAATCGACGTCCCGCACACCCGTCAAGGCCTGCTTTCGTTGTTCGGAAGGTGGTAACGATGGCTTCGCTAGCTCCTGAACGGGCGCAGGTGGGGGTTTTTGGGTCGTAGTGGTAGGTGTCGGAATACCAGTGGCGCCAGTTACTGCCTTGGTTTTCTTGATCGGCGGAAGTTTACGTTTCTTTGGAATGACCTGACTAAGGGGGTCTTTGGCGGATTGTGGTGCATCCGGAGGAGGATCCACCGCGGAGAGTGCAAGGTCATCGTTGGAAAACAACTCTGAAGGTTGACTCTGTGCTGCAGCGCTGGATGCCCGAGAGATAGTAGCAGCTGGGACAGTCAGCTTGCGCTCGTCTTTCATCAGCACTTCTCTGTCCTTTTCCTTTTCCTTGGACCCCTTTGCACCTTTAGAATGGCTCGGCTTTGCTTTTCCCGTCTTTCCCCTTGTGGCACCTTTCGATGCGCCACGTTTAGGTGTGTCGACCTCAAAGTCGTCGGAGTCGGAGTCAGCGAGGGGTAGATCATTGAGGTCGTCTTCCACAGAATTGCGTTCAAAGTGGCTATCACTCTCGTCATCTGAAGAGACTACCTGGACCTTCTTCTTCGTAGATACGATAGCCGTCGATTTCTTGCCCTTGTTTGCCCTTGTCTTGTGCGGTGCCGAAGGATCGGGGGGCGACGCATCTTCTGGGAGGAAACGGCTATCGTCGTCGTCACTCAGAGACCGCTGTACAGAGTCACGGAGCGTTTCGACATCAATGTCCATGTCGTTCTCGTCGTCTGTGGTGGTGAGGGAGACCGAAGCCGTGCGTGCGCGCTTCGTTCTTTGGGTTGGGGGTGCGGGGGCATCGCTGTCGTCGTCCGAATGGACAAGGGGACGCTTTGAGATGGATTTGCGCCTGTGTGCGTTGGACGAGGACGATGGCTGTCGCTGTCAGGGATGGTGACGGTGAGCATGAGGTGAATGACCGTACCTGCGGATGGGTTGACATTAGAGAGGCGTAATACCACTACACTTTATAAACACGCTCAAAATATTCACCACGTTCGAAATGCGTTTCCCAATCGTACTGCGTCCACGGCTATGCAATTCGTATACAAACCTTGCCGCGTCGACGCGTCCAGCGACGATCAACGTGCTCGGACGGGACTACCCAACGGACGTGACGACCAACGTATCCTCAACGATCCTCTCAAAGGTCCCCCTTAGGCTGCATACTCGCCCCGCACATCCCCTCAACACCCTCCGCACCCTCATCGAGTCCCACTTCCCCTCTTACGCCCATCTCTCCTCCCTCTCCCCCCTCGTCACTCCCTACCAAAACTTTGACCTGCTCTCCTTCCCCCCAGACCATCCCGGTCGCTCCGTCACGGACAGCTACTACGTCAACAAGAACCTCATGCTCCGCACCCATACATCCGCACACGAAGTCGAGGTGTTCGAACGAGGCGAGGCCAAGTGGTTGCTCACCGCAGACGTTTACCGACGCGACGAGATTGACGGGTCTCATTATCCTGTCTTTCACCAGACCGAGGGCGCGCGCATCGTCTCCGCCGACGCGAACGGTATGAAAGAAATCGAGGACGATAATGCCGCGTTGCAAGACCACCTCCAGCGGTCGAACATTATCATCGAAGACGTGCCCCATCTCTCGTCCACCAACCCTTGCCAACCCGCGCACGACCCAAAACACACGGAACTTATTGCGAAGAATCTGAAATTGTCTCTCAACAGCCTTATTCTGACCCTCTTTGGTGACGGTGTCGGTGCGACGCCGCAGAACCCGCTCAGAGTGAGGTGGATCGAGGCGACGTTTCCTTGGACGACACCGAGCTTTGAAGTCGAGGTCTTCTTCCGTGGTAAATGGCTCGAGATCCTCGGATGCGGTGTCATCTATCAGCCAACATTGGACAACGCGAGCAAGTGATTTCTCGTCTACATCCCACCCGCCCTGACGCATTCGCAGATGTTAAAAACAAGCTCGGATGGGCGTTCGGTCTTGGACTCGAACGGATAGCTATGGTTCTGTATTCAATTCCCGACATTCGCCTATTCTGGTCACAGGACCCACAATTCCTCACTCAATTCAAGCAAGGTGAAATTACGACATTCCGACCGTATTCGAAATACCCTGCTTGCTTCAAAGATGTCAGCTTTTGGCTGCCGGAAAATATGGATCTCCACGACAACGACTTTTGCGATCTAGTCAGAGATGTAGCAGGTGATATCGTGGAAGATGTCAAATTGGTGAGGGTGCCTCGAGCGAGTCTCTTCGAGGTGATCTGACTTTGCGACAGACGGACAGCTTCATCCATCCAAAAACAAGTCGGAAGAGCGTCTGTTACCGGATCAATTACCGTTCAATGGACAGGTGTCGTTGTCACCTTCTCTTTCCATGCACGTGTTAATCGGTTTTCAGGTCATTGACAAACGACGAGATGAATACGTTGCACGCCCAAGTCACGTCGAACTTGCGAGATCAATTTGGAGTAGAGATTCGTTGAATTATGTGTGCTAGATTAAGTCTATCGTGATCATGTGCATGTGTGCGCAGTTGAGCTCCACTCCATATCTAGAGTAGCAGCATACCCAATGTCCACTAATCTGCCTAAGGATATCATGACACGTCCTGAACGACACCGACTTGAGCTGCGCGCAAGAGGCGGTCCTTGATCATGTATCCGGTCTTCTGGCACTCCAGGACACTTCCGGGTTCTTTGTCCGGTATGGGAACCTGGTAGAGAGCCTCGTGACGGTTGGGATCAAACTTTTCTCCCGTGGGATCAAATTCTTTGACGTGGTACTTGAAGAGGGTGGAAAGAAGTAGACGGTGGGTCATTTCGACACCTTGGTGTAGCTCTGTGAGGTATTCCTGAGCGGACTTTGGGGGTGTGGAAGAGACGTCGGGAGAGGTGGATGAGGAAGATTCCGGAAGAAGAGCGGAGGAGGGGACGGATTTGAGGGCGAGCGAAAGGACGTCTACTGTTTCGAGGAGGTCGCCTGCAAAGCGGGTGATGGCATAGTCACGTTGCTGTTCCTTTTCACGAGCAGCATTGCGCTGAAGATTCAAAAAGTCTGCCTGGAGGTACCGTAGCCGACTCTGTAGGAGGTACGTCAGTTTGGATGTGCGGAAGGAAGAGAAGAGACTGACGGTGAGATCGTGAACCTCTGCCTCTTTTTTCTTGAGGTTCTGGAGGAGTTCAGACTCTACGGAGACCTCTGTGGTTTCTGGCTCTCGTGCGGGTTCCGCGGCAGCGTCCGGCTGCGGTTTTTGGTCAGAATAGGGACGAGTTTGGAATGCAAATTGACGTGGAGGGTGTGGTGAGCGACGGATGGCTCTGGCAGAGAGTGTTGCGGTGAAGACCCGTCTTGCAATTGACCCGTTCATCGTCCCCGTCACTAGCAAAAGGTACTTACGTTTTATTGCAAATTTTTGTCAAGTTATCAACACGTGACCATGAATATTACATTCCATAATTAGGTGAATATATGCGCCCAATTAGATTACATTAAGTAGCATGGTGTTCTCCATTCCGTCGGTTACTCGCTCTTTCTTTCGTACCATCACCATGTCCTCCTCCCAAGCTCGTGTCATCGATGGCACTCTCCTCGCAAAGTACCCCCTTCCTCTCTTTTCGTCGCGTTGTCCTCACCCTCTTTCCAGGTCAATCCGTCAATCCGTCGCGGACAGGATCGCCGCCCAGAAGAAGTTGTTCCCCCGCTTCCAGCCCCACCTCGCCGTTGTCCAGGCTGGCGACCGTCCTGACTCTACCGTATACATCCGCATGAAGGCAAAAGCCTCGGAGGAGATCGGCGTCCACTTCCAGCACGTCACCCTCCCCGAAGCGGCCACCGTTCAGGAGGTCGTCTCCGTCGTGAAACGGCTGAACGACGATGATGCTGTAAACGGCATTCTCGTTCAGCTTCCCCTTGGGCCCCACATCGATTCTGATGGCGTCCGCACAGTGACCGAATCAATTTCTCCTGAAAAGGATGTTGATGGGTATTGATTCCATCCCCATTAACATCAGTCACGCGCTTATCTCTGCTAGATTCCACGCGTACAATATTGGACACCTTTCTTCTCGCGCATCGTCTCCTCTTTTCACCCCTTGCACCCCTGCGGCCGTCATTCGGTTGCTTGAGTCGACGGGTGTCCCGATCGCGGGTGCCAACGCGGTCGTGCTTGGCCGCAGTGATATCGTCGGAAATCCTGTCGCAGCTCTCTTGAGGAACAAGGACGCGACGGTCACTCAGTGTCACAGCCGTACCAAAAACCTCGAGCAGTTCGTGAGTACATTATTTCCCATTGGTGAGCATTTCTCACAACCCCCTTCTCTCAGATCAAGCAGGCCGATATTCTTGTCGTCGCTATCGGACAAGCCGAATTCGTCCAAGGCTCGTGGATTAAACCCGGCGCGGTTGTCATTGACGTGGGCATCAATTCCATCCCAGGTATCTTGAATCCCATGTCCTCCTGGTCAAACTCTCATTCGTAATCTTCCCAGATGCGACCAAGAAATCGGGACAGCGTCTGGTCGGTGATGTAGAGTATGACTCAGCGGTCCTCTATGCCTCCCACATTACCCCCGTTCCAGGAGGCGTTGGTCCGATGACTGTTGCCCTATTGATGGAGAACGCGTTTACGGCGGCTGCCCGTCAGTTTGAACAGGATCGCGCCCGCAAGGTCATCCCACTTCCCCTTGACATCAAGTCCCAAGTCCCAAGCGACATTGAGATTGCCATGGCACACACGCCGAAGCCAGTCACTCAGCTTGCACGGGAGATCGGTCTTCACCCTGACGAATTGGAGAGTTACGGGAGATACAAGGCAAAGGTCGAGCTCAGTGTTTTGAATCGGTTGGCCCACCGCAAAGATGGCAAGTACATCGTCATTTCCGGGTGAGTATGTTCCAAGCTGGACAAAGCTCGGTGTTGACGAACATAGCATCACCCCTACACCACTCGGCGAGGGCAAGTCAACAACAACGATTGGTCTTGCACAAGCTTTGGGTGCACACCTTGGTCGTCCTGCTTTTGCCTGCGTCCGCCAACCTAGTCAAGGACCTACCTTCGGTATCAAGGGTGGTGCCGCTGGTGGTGGTTACAGTCAGATTATTCCTATGGATGAAGTAAGTGCAGTTCGGTTTTGACCTGCTAACAGGTTGTTGACGCGTCCTGCAGTTCAACTTACATCTAACTGGTGATATTCATGCGGTTACCGCTGCCAACAACTTGCTCGGTTCGTAGCATTCATTAGCTCGCAGTAAAAATGCCTTAACAGCCACTCAGCGGCTGCTCTCGACGCGCGTGTGTTCCACGAGGCTACCCAGTCCGACAAGGCCCTTTACAGCCGGCTGGTACCCACCAAGAAAGGCAAGCGCGAGTTCGCCCCCCTTATGTTCAAACGCTTGCAAAAGCTTGGTATCAACAAGACCAACCCCAATGAACTTACACCCGAAGAAATCAACCGTTTCGCTCGTCTAGACATCGACCCGGAGACGATAACTTGGAACCGCGTTCTCGATACCAATGATCGTTTCCTGCGCAAGGTTACCCTTGGTCGCAATCCCACCGAGAAAGGACATGAACGGGAGGCTGGTTTTGACATTGCCGTCGCGAGTGAATGCATGGCCGTGTTGGCGTTGACAACGGATTTGAATGACATGCGAGAGAGACTGGGGGCAATGGTCGTTGCAACAAGCAAACGCGGTGAGGCTGTCACAGCCGATGACATTGGTGTTGGAGGTGCCCTGGCAGTGTTAATGAAGGACACTGTCAAGCCTAACTTGATGCAGACGCTTGAGGGCACTCCTGTCTTCGTTCATGCCGGTCCATTCGCCAACATCGCACACGGCAACTCCTCTATTCTTGCTGATCGTGTCGCTCTCAAACTCGCGGGCACGGAACCGGGCGACTCTTCCGACCGCGTCGGTTACGTGCTTACTGAGGGTGGTTTTGGTGCCGATATGGGCATGGAGAAGTTCTGTAACATCAAGTGTCGTTTCTCGGGCCTCAAGCCGGATGCTACCGTGATCGTAGCGACGACGCGAGCGCTGAAGATGCACGGCGGAGGACCCGAAGTGACCCCTGGCAAGCCCCTCGCTGACACCTACACCAAGGAAGATCTTGTCACCCTCCAGAAAGGATGCGAGAACCTTGCCCGACACATCCAGAATGCGGGCAAATTCGGCCTCAAAGTTATTATTGCTATCAATCGCTTCTCGTATGCACTCGCCCGTCTTTTTTCTCTCACAAATGACATGATCGTTTTAGCTCTGATACCGATGCCGAGCTTCAGCTTATCCGTCAGGAAGCACTTGCTGCTGGCGCCGATGCAGCAGTGGTCAGCAATCACTGGGCTGAAGGCGGCACTGGTGCTCGTGCACTGGCGGAAGCAGTAGTTGCGGCTTGCGAGGGAGAGTCCAACTTCAAGTTCCTTTACGATCTGGATCTCCCCATCGATGAGAAGATCAACATTATCTGTAAAGAAATTTATCGCGGGGACGGCATCGAATTGAGCGAGCTGGCTCGCAAGCAATTGGACACCTACACTCGTCAGGGATATCGTAACCTTCCCAGTGCGTTATCTCCGCTTCATACTTCATCTGGACTAGTATCTCACCGTATTATCTTTAGTTTGCATGGCGAAGACGCAATACTCGTTCTCTCACGACCCTTCATTGAAGAATGCACCGACTGGGTTCATTGTTCCCATCCGTGAAGTTCGTCTCTCTGCCGGCGCTGGTTTCCTTTACCCCATCCTCGGGGACATGCAGACAATGCCAGGTCTGGGCACACGCCCAGGTGAGTGACAAGTCCAGACCTCTCACGCCTTTCTTCTCATGAGATCTTGCTATCTTCAGGGTTCTGGGAAGTTGGTCTTGACCCGGAGACCGGACGGGTTGTTGGTCTTTTCTAATCGATGATCTTCGTCAGCGTTTTCAACGGACGCGACAGACGAGGCCCCGCGACACGAACACGACAGCTTCCCTAGACGTTCCATATGGTATTGGAATG
Source organism: Zangia roseola (assembly GCA_038090095.1). Taxonomy (NCBI): domain Eukaryota; kingdom Fungi; phylum Basidiomycota; class Agaricomycetes; order Boletales; family Boletaceae; genus Zangia; species Zangia roseola. The sequence continues at coordinate 39,868 of JBBPMD010000171.1, forward strand.
CAAGTGCCGTCTCAACACGGAGTGGTTCGCGCTTCAACATGTGCATAGTCCCCCGCTCGAAGGTGATGGAGGTTCGCGGTAAATTATAGAGCATGCGGCGACGCTCCACCGGCTGGTTGGTCGTCCGTTGGTGTAATTGTGTATATACCACGCATGTCCATACAACAGTCTGATGATGGATGCTGATTAAAATTAATCTCATCTAACCTACGATGTTCAACTGTCTCCCTCCTGGCATCCTGACAGGGATAGTCTGAGCTTCAGCTGTGTCTGGTGTTGAGGGAGGGAGTGTGTTCGTGGCTAGCGATCCGCCTTGTTGATCATAGACAATCACGTTGTAAGCGGCGTCCACATCTCTGTTGTAAGTGTTGCCGTGGGTATCGCTGTAAACGAACGTGTTGTTACTGGTTCCATTCCCTGAATTGCCTGTGGTGGATATCGTGAAATTTCCGGCTGCCCTCGTAATGAGACGATTGCCTGAAAAGACAACAGATGAACACACCCGTCTGCTGGCGTTCCGCGATCGTCGAGCCCAGAATGAATGGCGCAGGGAGAACCTGTCGGTTGTAGGAATGGTCGAATGTAGTATAGACTGCCGTGGTTTCAGTAGTGCATCAACCTCGACGACCAAGTTAGAAACCATACATGACTCGGAGACATTCGTGACGTCGAAATAGGACACGTTGATGTACAGCGGATACTCAAAGTTGTCCACCAACACCTGGGTCGCCCCATTGTGAACGGACAAGACAGATCCCGAAGAAACTTGGGCGACGTTCTGGAACAAAAGACGTGGTTCAGTAGCTAACCATGCGTTCAGTCGCAGCGACTTGCCTGGGTATAGGTATTGTTGAGGTAGTACTGCGTGTTGGTATAGGAAAGGTCCTGGTCAAACGCGACATAATTCTGTTGGCCGCTCCCACTAATCACGAGTGCCTCGATATGCACCGAACGCTGCGCCTTGACGGTGATGTTCACGTCCGCACCGTCCATACTGGCCGAGGTCTCCGTGACGGCGTACGGCTGGACATCGTAGCTCGTAATCCCGCCCGTCGTTTGTTTCCCCGACGGATCGGTGACAACTTGGAGTAGTCCCGAGACATACCAGTTCTGGTTCAGGGTGTGATTTGCTTCTGCGGAGGCCACGTCGAGTGTGACGTTGTGAGGAAGGCCATCGGCAAAGGTGGGTGCAAAAGGCGTCAAGTCTAAAAAGTAGGTCGGGAGGTTGAGAGCACCGTAGGACGTGATCGGCCTGTGACACGGTGAATGGCTGAACGGCGTTTCCGGTACAAAAACGCTCACCTCCAGACAGAGGGGTTGATTCCTCCGGTGAAGATGACTGCGTAGGGGAACGCGACGCCGGCAACAATACCATCGACCAGTAGGCGCACCTCACGGAATGGTCCGCCTCCATAGGTTGTGCCGGCTGGAAGGTCATTAAGATATTCGTTCGGAACGTTGAAATACTGCGTGACAGCGTTTTCAGGACCTGAACTCGAGAGGTACACGAGAGCAGAAAATAGCCTACCCAGAACTCTTCCTGGCCATTGCCCGATGCGTAAAGTTCAGCGTAAATCTCCACAGTATTCTGAGGTAGAGTGACATTCAACTAAGAACAGAGATCAATATTGTGGTGCGCCAAGATAGAATGTGGCTTACAGAGAATGCAGGTGGAACAGACGCATCGTCAGCTGTGTTGTTTAGCATGGTCGAAATTGGGACAATGAGGTTTGATTGGCCTGCGGTAGGATACTCCTGTGAAGCGGCATAGAAAGTTGCGTACAGAGTTGCTTCGACGGTTGAGTGTTAGAGTTGGAAATATGATCCAAGAAACATACTAGCATATTCTCCGTTGAGCCCGGTTGCCAAAACATTATCCAATTCCAGGATAAAGGTTCCTGCTTCAGAAAAGAGCGGGATGTAACGAGTGACATCATTGGTATACGTCCAAATGATCCCGTTATATGTAGGTTCAGGGGTTGACGTCCGCCAAACTGAACACGTATTCAGCGTCATTCGGTGAAGATATATCTCCCATACGCACTTTCAGTGTTGTGGAAGCTGAAAATTCCGAGACGGTCGTACTGTGTGCCGTTGGACGTTACGGTGAAGTTCAGGGTCACCGCGGCCCACGAACCAGGTTCACCGCAGTCAGTGGGTGGACTAGTCTTTGTGAGTTTACGAAAGTAGACGCAGATCGCAATGACTCACGTATACTGGACGATCTCGGGGCTAGCGAGATGGATTTACCAGCCTCCACGGGCAAGAGGTGAGGAATCTACTTACTCTCCGTAAGAATTTCCAAATGTACGCCTGTCACGCCGGCTATTAACATGCCATTCGTACAAGCATAACCTCCGATACATACTCTAGAATCTTGACCGTGCACGTCTGGGCATCTCTCGGTACAGGTGGAGGTTCTGTAACTTGGAAGTCCACCAACACCTGTGCAGCGGTATACAACGCCGAAGCTGCAGCAAGTAAAAGAGGAAACGACTTGGAGGCGAAGACCATCGCAGCCGACGTCTACTAGATGGGAAGGGATAGGGTTTGAAATGAGCGTGTGGTATTTATTGACGTTGGTCGTGGGTGGACGAGGGACTGAGGCTGAGTGTGCCGTGAGGATATTTTTCGTCCGAATTTCTCCACACACCTCTTTGATGATAATAATAATCACCGGGGAGAACCATTCCAACCATAGTCCAGGACATGCCCTCGCTTTCCAAGGGGTTTGACACGTCACTGGCATACCCTTATGACGATCCAGGACCCAAGTTTGGTGTTGGGACTAAATTAGGCATGCGGCAGTGGCGAGAATCTAATAGCTTCCTTTGGCAACAGTAGATAGGTATATCTAGGCGAGTCGACTGAGCAGACATAATAGAAATGGGTACTTGGAAGTGGATTATCCTCGCTTTCAAGCAGAAACCTCAGAACTCATGATTAAAGTTATCCCCCTGGGATGTCATTGCATGCCCGTTTCCTTCCCCCACTTGAGCAGTCCCTTCACCTTCTTGTCCTCCATAGACTTGTCTTGTTGCATCCTCCGGAGCTCCCAGTTCAGCCGTAGATCCAGAGCGACGCGAATATGTCGAATCGACGTCTGCTGCATCTCCTGT
>JBBPMD010000172.1:0-42910 GCA_038090095.1 Zangia roseola
TCTACGACACAGCGTCAACCACTCAACCACCATCATGGCCGACGATATGGACGTTGATCAGCCCGCGACAGGATCGGTAAAGAATACAAAGGATGACGGAAAGGACAAGAAGAGATTCGAGGTCAAAAAGGTACACCCACAAACCTCTGATTATCGCTTTCATGTTCAGATATTGTCTAGTGGAACGCCGTAGCACTCTGGGCGTGGGGTGCGTGTTTTTACCCTCGTTCGACTGGATACATCTCACACAGACACAGACATCGTGGTCGACAATTGTGCAATCTGCCGTAACCATATCATGGATCTTTGTGCGTATCGTCTCCTCATATGTTTCATCTAACCCTAATCGTTCCCCTAGGCATTGATTGTCAGGCAAATCAAGTCTCGGCGTCAACAGACGAATGCAACGCTGCTTGGGGCATTTGCAACGTACGAATCTTTACTTCGCCGCCCTCATTGTAAGCTCATCGCAGTGCCAGCATGCCTTCCACTTTCACTGCATCTCGCGATGGCTGAAGACGAGGAACGTCTGTCCTTTGGATAATCGCGAGTGGGAGCTACAGAAGTAGGTTTTACTCCCGACTCCCTGTTCTTGGTATCTGATGCCTACTTTATAGATATGGTCGCTGACCCATATTTTTCATTACTCTCCCGGCAATTGTACCATAGAAGTCTGCTAGTTTCTTACGTGTACCAATCCATCACTTTCTCTTTCTGGCATGACGGAAGCAACCGTCATCGTGACGTTGTATTGGGCGGCGAGCTTTCACCCACATGCGAAGAATCGCAGCACAGGATCCGAGCACCACTTCGAACTCGTGCGGTTCATCTCCAACACTTATATCCGTAAACTATTCTCCAGCGGCCAGGATTCTACCGACAACATCCGTTTGAGCTCTTCCTTTAAGGACTGATCTTGGACAGGCAAGATAGGCCACAACTTTTCCCGCCTCTCCTCGGGCAATGTGTTCCAATTTGGTGACGGTGTCAATAATATGTGAGAGAAGTCCTTGACTGTAAATTGCTTGGAATCCTACGAGCAGTAGTCAGATATTGAGGTTATTCAACATCTGATCGGGGGGACGAAAGACGGACCTGGTAAGTACTCTCGTGCACAAGGCTGCTTGGATAGCCTGCAAACCGAATACCAAAGCAGTGTTCGATAACTGGATCTGATCCACTTTCAAGGTACACGTCCACTCCTGTCGAGTTATGCATACGGAACTACGAGCGGTGGATCGTGAGTTACGAGAAAAGAAAATCGACATATTTACCTGGTGGCAACCGACTGCGATCACACATTGCGACAAATCATAAATGATGATACTACCGGTGATTTGTGGTAATAACACCACAGATCTTGACACCCGGCGTACGTGCAACGCAGTGATCTTGGTACTGTCCCCACGACTGGGGAGCAAATTCACGATACAGTCGTCAAGATCAGATATTGAAACCTCTGCCGAAGTATCATGAGAGCGAACGTCGAGGATAGTCAGGTAGCGACGAGAAACCGTGGACAAGCCCTCTACAGAATCGATCATGTCTGACTGTGACTTTGCAGGAGATTCGACGATCACCCCTTGCTCAGTGGATGGCTTGGGCTTCGTGGCTTTGCGCTTGAACGAAAACTTGGGTCCATTGACGGGCGCCCCGCGAAGTTCTTCAACACTTTTCTCTAGCGTCTTGAGTTGCTGTCCGGCAGGATGACTGGAAACCCTCGTGTTGAGACAGCGCGCGACTTACGAGCTCACACTGTCTCTGATCGTAACTCGGTAAACTCCCAGTAGCATCTCTGAGGCTTTTGGTCAGGCGTGAGAGATCCGATGTTATAGCGAGAAACGTGGCCGGAGAAACATCGGGACCGCTCTTGAGTGCATCCAGCCGTGATGCCAGCTCTGCAGACAAGTGCGTTAGACTGTAAAACAGGGTATAGTTGAACGCAAAGCAGACCAGAAACACTTGCGTTGAAATTTACATAAAACTTTTGCGCAAAGGTCCACTTGGGTTCGAGATCAGACATTGTGATGACAGTAGGTCGATGAAAACTGTACATACATATTGACAGTGGCAAAGTCACGCGCCACTGCCTTGATCAGGTTACTTCATAGATTCTCGGACTCATTAGCGACCGCATACAGCAGCTTGCTACATTCAAGTTACTGCTTGAAGCTTCCCATGATGTGACCCGGGCCGATGGCAGCTCAATAAGAAAGCTCGGGACGTGCCAGTACCAGTCACAACTTGAGTGGATCCCGATTCCCGTATATAATTGCTGTTGTCCGTGACTTATTCAACTTCTAATCTACGTCATTGGTACTGATGGTCTCTGCATCTGTACATCTGTGCAAGTTTGGCAGTGAGTTTAGAACTTTCATCTTCCAGTGTCACTGGCTTCCCAACAGCTACCTTGTATGGTGACGACGCGTGCTTTTGCTGCCGGGGTGCCACAACTCCCTCAACCTGTGCTATTGCAAGACATCCAAAGCCGGTCGATGCATTGGCCTGATACTTGTGAGTACCCTTTGAACTTCGTATCCACTCACCCACATTCTTAAGTAGGTATATGTATAGCCCGCCCGTCTTGGTGTTTGCGGGGTACTGATAGTATCACATGTACCTGTCCGTAAGGTGCAACAGGTGCAGCGTAAGGCAACTATGTCCACTGGGATGCAACAAACCGCGCTGCCAACCGTAAGGTGCATGAAAGTGGCCCTAGTTGCGAATCGCCACTACGTAGTCGAGGCATTTGTGGGGAACTACATAGAAAGTCAAGTCAAGTGTTTTTTTTGTGGGCAAGGTAAGGAGTACTAGTGATCTAAGTCGCTCTCGCACTCGTTAGGTTATGAGCCCAAGCTCAGAAAACTCCCAGCACTCTGGGCACCTCCCTCCTGTCAAAGGCATTGGCTGGACGGATCTGACCAAGAATGACCATGTTACGGTTGTCAGGATTATTATAACATTTTCTCCTCTTGTTGTGTCGCCATCACGACTGTCCGAGACAAAGAAACCGTGGCGAAGCAACCACTCTGCACCTAAAAGGTGGATGGAGGCCGTTCAGTAGTAAGCCATATGAGGTCGTCCTCAGTGAAGAAGTACGTGTCTTGGCCCGGGTCGAGTATAGCTTAGGCCTATTACTAATTGTCGCAACTTACCAATGCGGTGGCTGTGTATTATCATAATACGAAACTAGTTAGTGCTCCAGATTGCTTAGTCGCATTAAAAAATGGGTTCGATCACCAGTATCCACCTCCGCCTTTGATCATTCAAGTTGCGGCCCTGCGGGCAAACCTGGACCTGGGACGGTGACGGTATTTTGGATTGGTCTATACTGTAAAACAAGTCACGCAGAAGATTATTTAAATTTTTAACTTTACTATTTTGCGAAGCAAGAGATTAACTAATCATCGGACGCAAGACTAGAGCCATCATCAATGAGCACGTGTTTGATACCTATAAAGAAGAAAATAACATAGCAAACGATAGAACGAAAAACACACGATTTTCAGCCATGGACGAGGAGAGACGAAGGAGATCGCTCAGAAACCCCTCTGTTGTCGGACGATCAAGTGACCCAATCGTCGACGTCCGATTTCGACCCCGCCCGGTCCGGGCCCTCCGGGACCGATTCAGACTCACACCTCGACACAAACCTCAGGCTGTCCCCTTCGAACGGGTCCAGGAAAAGCTTCAAGATCCAACCCTCCAATCACAATATTGATGGCCACAGACATTCTTAGCTTCTGTTGTTCGTAACTATTCATTTAGCCGTTAATCTGTCTACTGACAGTCTTCTTAGGTCTACCTATCTGTGCGGGTCTCCAAGTTTGGGGCGGTGGGTTTGGAGTCTCCACTTCCCAGTGCTCCTGATATCCAATGTCGCTTTTCAACAGCTACATTGTTTGGTGACGACGCGTGTTTTTGCTGTCGTGGTCAACAAGGTCCAGGGTGTTGTGGTAGTTGCTGCAATTCGTCATTCAACGAGGACAACTTCGATGAACGGTTGAAAGCGGAACGGGCGGGGGGTGACGCCAATCCCCGACCTGTTGAATCTCAACCTGTGCCTTTGCAAGACATGTCCACAACTACTGGTGATCCAAAGCCGACCGCCTGATGTGACTTGTAGGTATATCCGTTGCGGAGACATGTTTGTTCACATATGAGAACTGAATACAGATATAATGTTTATATTGTATCACCAGTGTGTCACAGGGTCAATGTCGCAAATATTTCCTCGGTGGTCTAGAGCGACTTACATGATTCAAATTATGGCACGATTCACGGGTTCTAGTGGTCGGACTAAACACAACCCATGATGCGGGCGCGAACCATGGCCGTCACGTTCTCTGCGAAAACTTTTTCTGACAAGCCACCATTCCACTGGCATCGTGGCTGCTCGCCCTATTCACATCTAGGTGTTCCTGGCATTTTCAAGGAGACTCGTCATGTCAGATCCTGCAAGAATCCTCGGCGTCGTATGTGGAAACTGCTGTGAGAACTTGTTGTCCACAGACCGTCCCGCGTGACGATGACCATTCTCCTCAGGTCTTGTCATCGCCTCAACAGCCACTTCATTGTGCAGTCTGCGTTCGTCCCTACCACCTTGCGTACCCCACATTTTTAATTTTGCCTGCTATCGATAGGCCCTTTTGGGTTCGATAAAGCATGTTGCAGCGACCACGGTTGTTGCGGTTGTTGCTGCCGGGATTCGTTTGATGAAGAACATTTCGATAAGCAAATGCAAAGGGAGATGGAGCGCACCAGGGACAAGAGAGTTTACACCCTCGTCAAACCCATGGAGATGGGATCGGAGTATACAGATAGCGTGAACGCCGGTTCAAGCTTATCCCGAGCACGACTTGAACTGACAGGCAAAGTGAAGGATGGCGGCGACCCTGTGAGTGCATGATACGGTGATGCTCATTTGGAAGACGGTGTCGGGACGTACCGGGGTCATGCACCTCTCGGACCTATAGCCTTTTGACAGAGACATGGCCCCTCTGCCATCTCCATTGAAATAATGAAAAGACGATCCACGCCGTCGAAACTTTCAAAGATCATGATCAAAGAGCATGGTTGCGAGATAAAGATGGATGGGATTCAATTTCAAAGTTTGATCGCTCATTCCGACCTGACCTCGTTGACACAAGAACTTCATTTCTACACCGCACCGCGGTCAGCGAGCTGTCATACAAACAGGACGTATACTACGCACGCTGCCAATGTCAGCAGCTTTATTGATCCCAATTAATACTGACGATCTGTTAATCACGGCATCCGGATTGGGCGCTGGTTACGATGCCGCATCATGATGCACAAGGGGTGAACCTTTATGGGCAAAAAATTCACCATGAGGTACTCCGGATTCCTAGGAGAAAAACGATGGCGAGGCTCTTCATATCCGAGGCGTGGCCGGCTCGGGCCTGTCGATGGGGAGATTCGGAGCAACTTGCGTGAAAGTTGCCATTGTCACCCAAATGAATGAGACTCCTTTATAATAATATGTCACAGATTCTGTGCTCGATCAAATTCTAGCCAGACCATGAAGCCTGGCTTTGACTATCACTAGCAGTCCCGGTGCGATGAAACTTGGATGAGACGGTACGTAGGTGCCAAGCACAAGGTACACGCGTGACCTGAAGTTTGACTCCAGATCAGCGGGGTAAGTGCTTCTCGTGTTGCCAGTTGTTGAGGCCGGCGCCGCACTATCTCGTTTCTGATTACTAATACTTAGATGTCAGCGGCTTCGAAGCGGCACTTTCATGTGCCACTACTTGTTGTCATGATGTTGCTGGCAAGGCGTACAGCCCAACACGGCTGATTCGGCGCCTCGGCGACTCGTCGCATACCGGCAGTGCACAGACTTGGCTTGCGGACGAACAACTCTTGCTGTGGAGACACAGTATAAATGGAACAGCCGCATTCACCATTGCACCAGTCGACTTCTATGAGTTCCAACAAGGAGAGAAAACGCGCAAGGGGCGAGATTGCGTGTGCAGAGTGTCGCAGGTATGCTTTCCTTCCGGCTTGCCCAGGGGAGTGGAATGCCAACGCCGAAATGTTGTATTTCTGCGGTAGGCTGAAAATTCGATGCAATAAGCAAGGTACCATTCGAACCCCAGTTGCCACTGGCAGTGAGAAGTTGCTGACCTTACTTTGTAGTGCCCTGTTCTTCATGTGTCGGAAGAGGGTGCGATGTGTTATGTCCGAACGGTATGCCCTTGCGACGACATGCAGTATCGGCCTCTCCCTCACATATTTCAGGTACGATGCCACAAGGAGAAGGCAGTCGGTGTGTTTCACACCATCCGGGTCTGCGGTTCTGGGTTGTTACTCACCACTCGATATCTGGCAGCTTTGTTGCCGTCGCCGAGGATGTCCTTCGTGGAAAAATTTCGACGATGGACGAACGCATCCGTTTGCTCGAAGACGCATTGGCTATCGTACAACTTGATTCAGAGGGCACAACGTCATTCGATCCACTCCTGCTCTTTAGCGAGGAGGGGCCGAGTGAAGGGACGCCGACACCTGAAGTCGAGCGGGGCTCGGTAATGGACGAGTTAAGCAAATATGGTCTCTCCGACGTTCTTGGTTCTCTATACCTTCACGATGGTCCACCTTCTGATCCCGCACTCATCGGAACTTCTAGTGACTCGGAGGTATGGATCAGGATTCATCCTTCCACTCTATATATCTCATTCAGAGCTCCAAGATTGTTCAGACTCTTCTGCTCGTGGGTACTCGTTCCTACCATTCCATTTTTTTCTGGCTGAATTTTGCGCTCACAGCAAGCAAAAGCGTTCCTGGCGGAATCTTCTTCCCCGACCAATCGTGCAGAAGAAATCAATATTTCCTATCTCCCGTTAGAAATCCACAGATTCTACCAGGCATTTCCATTCACACCACCCGGAATTCCAACGGAGCCGGTACAAGACCTGATCGTATCTTATCTTCCACCGCTCGCTCGTTCAACCAGGCTATGTGAGATATTTCTACAGACCATGCCCTGGATAGTATTTAACATCGTGTCACGGGAACACATCTTAAATGAATTATTGCCCACTGTCTACGAACACGCTCGCGGAGAGACCCCGACAGGATGGCAACCAAAGCCGTATGGGCCACACGATATCGCTCTCCTTTTTGTTGTGTTTGCCATCGGCGCGTCTCTGGATCCCTCGCTTCCACCGTACAACGCGGAGGGTCAGCACTACTACATACTTGCTCAAGCTGCTTTGTGCCTGCAACCAGTCTTCACGCAACGCTCTATTTTGACTATCAAGACGTTGAATTTGATGAGTATTTACAACGGGATGTGTGGCATCGAAAGCAAGCTAGAGGATGTACACTCTTTGTTGAAACTCGCTGCCCAGGTAGCCCTCCAGGTGCGGCTCTCCCATGATCGTCGTGCTTGTAACTTAAGAGATTTCAGATAGGATTCCGTGCGCCATGTGTTATTCCCCACTAGCTTGGGTGCGACACTGACCATGTCGTGTAGATAAGGATCCATCCGCATGGGGAATGACGGGCAGGGATGCATATGAACGGCGAGCGTGTTTCTGGTGTGTCATCATTTTGCCAAGCGTTTTCTCTTCATTACCGACGATGCCGCTAGGAACCTGTTGCACGCAACGATGTGGCAAGTAAGCAGTCCATGCTCCCATGACGCCGATCCACACTGATGGTCGGTTTGTAGTGTTTAATTACTGGGCACCCACCAGTAATCATACCCTCTTGGATTGATTGTCACTTACCAACCGAGGAAGAAGAGAACATGTACCAACCGGGTGAGGTACCACCAGGCTGTGTGTGTTCTTCTTGCACCGTGGGTTCTATTTAACGATTTTCCTATCAAGTCGGAACCTGGTGCTTTAGCTTTGTCTCGAAATGCTTGATTCCGGTTGTGGAGGCAACCCAGACTCTACACCCTCCTGGTTATGGGGCAGTTCTTGCGCTGGATCGCAAGATTCGCGAATTCTCCCCGCCAGAAATACCTAGCAGTGGATCGACGTTCGAACAAACGCAGGATGTAATGAGAAGTCAAATACGAGAATTCAGTAGGTCGATTTATCTCCTCTTCCCCACCAGTACAAACCCGCGAACTTGAAATAGCATTACTCTTGCTACATCGAGGGTTCTTCGCACAAGCATTGGAGGATTATCCTGAGGATCCATTCACCAGTCCCCACCGTCAATCCATTTTGATAGCCTATCAAAGTGCAACCAAGATACTCGACACGACTGGGAAACAGTTTTTCTATCGGCCTGTGTTGTGCGCTCGCGTGTGGCGTCTTTGGTCGCTCACGTTCTCGGCTGCAGTCCGTACCTGTCGTAACCTATTCATATCTCTGATCCACGTTCGCGCGAACAGATCACTATTGGTACCATCGCGATCAAGCGGTTGTCAGCAAAGCTCGAACCAGAACCGATCGGACAACTCGATCTCGCGTGTACGCTGTTCCGTGAAGCGGCCCGAACGAGTGCCCGGGCGCAAAAGGCGCTGGTGCGTACTTTTTTTTGTCAAGCGAGTCCAAGGGAGCCGACGGAGTCTCTGCTAGCCCATTCTATTGCGTCTGCGTCTGGAAGCTATGAGGGTGTACAGGCAGTAGATCTGCTTTAGCTGAGCAGGCTGCCTACCCTATGTAGGTACCATTGGCACGCCCCCTGAATGGCAAGGATCTAATTGGCGAAACGCCATCGTCGACAAATACTATACGCCACATAAGTTTCGGCCCGGTGGCTCTAGTTAGCCGTCTTATTCGGTGCACATCATATTTCATAGATGCACGACCGTACCGGATCCCACATACACGTTCGTTGATATTTATTATAACAATGACGCTCATGTAACGTAGAATCTTGGCCGTAACGCGCCGGCCTGTCGGCTCGCATCACTAGAATTTATTTCCCTTTCTACCCGCTCCGAATAAAGTCGGTCGGTATATTGGTTCAAGCCACCATGCCACGAGGCTGGCACGTTAGTATGTCATCTCTCGAGTCAAATGGGAACACTGCAATTCGCGTGGCCGACGCGTGGCATTGCTCGGAAGCAGAAACACCGAAACAAATCCACGGCCCCGGCTCGCAGTCGGAAGCTCTTGGAGGCAGATGCCCATGAATGGAGTCACGATCATTGCGTGCCGTGGACCCTAGGTAACTGCACGGTGAGGACCCTGTCAAGTTGCTCCTCGGATCCCTTGGATATTCGCCACTACTCTCCGGTCATTTCGCAGTCGAGCCAGCGCTCAAAGTTTCAGCACTGTCTTCGTACGGAAACAGTTACAGGCCAATAATTTATCCTGTTCTCACCCGAAGTTGCATGGTCCTTGCAGGGGCACAAAGCATCGAAACTTTTGTTCCTAAGCGACTCGAACTACAAATCCGTGGTGGGCCACCTAGACCGGCGCGACGACAGGTGCACGTTGTGTATTGGAATGCGTGTCCTTGCGGTATTGTTGCGGGTGGCGAATCTCTTGTTTCACACCGCCAAGGGTCAGACCCGGGCATTGGCTTGTGGGGCTGTAACACCGGGATCCACAGTAAACGTGGGGTACGCCACGTATCTAGGAAATCGGTCCTACCCCAACACGATCGCGTACCTGGGTGTTCCGTATGCCGAGCCACCAGTCGGCGATCTACGCTTTAGGGCTACCGTGCCTTTGAACACCACACGCGTGCGCGAGGAAGCGGGCGGGCGGGTCGTCGACGCCACTGATTACCCCGCGTTCTGTATACAAGGCAGCACAGGAGGTAAGCGTTGGTTCCCCGGTACGACGACCTACAAGTTGCTTATCTGTGAACTTGTTCTTGAGCTGGAGAGGCTGGCGGCGCTGGCTCAGAAGACTGTCTCAAGGTCAATATCTATGTGCCTTACGGGGCCGAGCAAGACGATAAATGTAAGCAGGATACCTCGTGTTCATCGTCAGAAGTCCATCAACGTGCTTGTTGCTATGTAGTTCCCGTACTCTTCTATATCCATGGCGGAGGTGAGATGAGCTGGACAGGTTTCCGAACTGGTACCGACCTTGACTAACTCCGTCGCAGCTTATGTCTATGGAAATCCCCGGAACTGGCCGTTCGACGGTTGGGTCCATCAGAGTCCCAACGTTGTCATCGTATCCGTGTACTGCCGCCTCGATTCTTTTGGTTGGCTTGCAACACCAGAGTTCAAAGATCCAACGTACGGCGATTTCAATGTCGGTTTCCAGGACCAACTCGAAGCGCTCAGGTGGGTCAAGCAGTATATCAGTGCGTTCGGTGGCGATCCAGGCCACATCACGATCAACGGCGAAAGTTCCGGTGGTGCCTGTGTTGAGCTGCACATGATAGCCAATCATGCACGTAGACAACAGTTGTTCCATCGTGCTATAGCGCAAAGCGTCTACAGGACCCCGTTGCCCACTCCTGAGCAACAGCAGGTTCGTCTATGCGCATGCTGTCATTTGATGCGTGGAGCTTAGGCGCCGGACAGCCACTCTTCCAGTTCTATGCTGCGTATGCTGCGTGTGGTGCTGGCTCGATAGGTGACCAAATGGCGTGTCTACGAAACGCCAGTGTTGGTGCGTTGGCGAGAGCACAGGATGCCGCTGCTCAAGGGAAATTGTGAGTTACCCGAGCATGGAACCTAGTGGACGCCACATTTACACCATGATAGTGGCGGGCTGTACAATGTCTTCCACCCTGTTCTGGATGGCGCCTTGTTCACCGAGTACCCAACGCAACAGTTCCAGCGGGGTCAGTTCACACGCGTACCACTGATCGTAGGGTGAGCTGGTTGGCATCATCCTGTGATTGTGCCTCTGAGTCATTAGGGTTATGTAGCGCAACGTCCAACGAGACACTTTCTGGGGGCAATAACATCTCACTGGCACTGAAGCAGTACTTCCCGGCACTCACGGAAACGGATCTTCGAACACTCCTAGCATTATACCCCCTGAGCAATTATGAGTCACCCTCCCATCAGTTCCGAGCGGCAACGGGAGAACCTGAGCTAATATGCGGCGTAAGTTTTTGTCTTTCATAGGACAACGGGCCCGCACCGTGGCACTCGCCGTAACGCGTGTCGTCCTGCGCGATAATTTAAGTTTGACTCGTTCTGTCTTTCTAGCGGGCCGCAATGAGTGGCCCAACCTCGCTATATGCGGATACCTGGACGTATCGATATAACACCCCTAATCCCACAAGCGGGAATGATCAAGTAGCGCATGCGGCGGAGAACTGGATGATGTTTGATGGGATAAATACAGGGTGGGTAATTGGTTGGTCGGTTTGATCTAGGCTCCGCGTCCGGCGCGCCAGTACCATTAATATTGGCACTGTCACTGTGCGGGCGGCGGGCGGCGTGATGACGGTGACCTATGCCAACAGGAGTATTTATGACTCGCTCACCGCCCCACCTTAGATTCAACGGGACAGGCACGTTCACGCCACAGACACGCGCCGAGCGCGCGTTCGCATCGGAACTGGTTGCATACTGGTTGTCGTTCGTACGCGCTGGAGATCCCAACACGCACAAGCTGGACATGTCGCCGATGTGGGAACGGTATACACCACACAGCAAGGTTCGCATGGTGCTCATGCAGGACCCTCGTAACTCGACAACGGACAGCGGGAGCTATATGGAAGAAGAATCCGCTGCGGAAGGAGTCAGATGCGCCACTATAATCAGTAAATTGCTGCACACGGAGGATTAGGAGTCATTTCTGATTTTACCATTGATCGACAAATGTGGGAGACTCATCATTGAGAGAGGCCAACTCAATCTAAATGAGGGACGTAACCGTGCAAGTGATCAGAATACAGCAAGTGACGCAGTGCAAGAAAGTCCAATGAGATAAGTGGGGTTTAATACAAGAAATACTTCCATAGAATCCGTGCAAACATAATGTTATCGTACCAATTAGACCCCGGCAACCAAGGAAGAAGCATACAGTAGGGTGATAAGTAAATAGCTCAGTGGTTCTCTAATAGGAATGGAATCAGGCCTGCGGAGCTGCTGAGTTACTTGGGGATGCTGTACTAGATCCAGGTGGAACCCTTGGCCAAGAGACGACCAGCAGTCCATCATTCATAGCTGCCGATATGGTACTCATCTGCGGAAGCAAGATCAGTACAGGATGGCAGGAAGAGAGATAGGAATAGCACTGACCATTGTTCCCTTCGGGACGCGAAGCACACGTTCGAATCGGCCGTATTTGATTTCCTTTGTGAGATACTTTACATCGCCTGCCTGGTCTGAGGGCGTTCTCGGGCACCTCTCGCCCGAAATGAGGAGGGTGTCGTTCTTGTCCAAGTGTACTCTGACTTCCTCTGACTTCATGCCAGGGAGCTCAAGTGTGGCAGCGATGCGCGATGAAGATGGATCGTCGCATAGCTCAAGTCTGTAACGACGATTAGCAAGCTAGTCGGATGAACTCGGGTAAGCCTCGCATACCTCGGTTTATAGACAAGACTACCTTGATGCACCCTTCTTTCCAACGCGACGTTCTGTTCTCGCAGGATGTGATAGACGTATCGCCGAGCCAAGGCACGGTCCAAAGCACGGAACCGATCTTCTTGGGTAGGTTGGGAAGACAGTTTGCGAGCAACGAGTGCAGTAGAAGTGACGGTCATCAAAACTATCGGTGAGCTCCGAGTGCAAGAGGAGAGACAATTAAATAGTACCTGCTTCTTGACTCGATTATATATATTCGGACGATCGGCAATTGTCGGACCATCTATAAAGCAGACAATGCCGGCAGACGCCGATGCGGTGAAGGGCTGTGCCAAACAACGGCTGCCCAGATCCACCTCGAGTCATAGCCTACCAAGTCACTCCGAGACCGAGAACCATGTCTCACAGCAGTGCACAGTACTCAGCATCGTTATGACTGTGCCCCCCCGGTTATGAAAGGGTCCAGGGGAATCGGGTTTGAGCTGCTTTGTGATGCCGAAGGAGTGAGAGTGGTGTCGAACTTGCTCGAACTTATTGGCGTGGAGAAGATGTGACGCAAATAGTGGAGATTATGGAGCAGGATGTCATCGTCGTCGGGAAATGAGTAACAATAAGTCACGAGAGTGCTTCAAGCTCGTGACGAGGTCACGACAGCGCCACAATCCGTCACCTTACACACTTTCCAACGTTTTCCAGCCAACCACTACCACTTTTAGTCCGGCCCAGCATGAGCAAGGTGGTTTTTGGTGCGTGTCTTCGCAGTCTTTCTTGTAGAACTCAACCTCATGTAGCACAGTTGGAAATGTCCCCTACAACATGGGCGAGGAATGTCTTTTTCTAGCTGGCCCGTCTTCGGTAGATTGACAGCCCAGCAGGAACAATTAATCGACGTCTTCAAATCTGTCGGTCAAGTTGTTGGTTTTAGGTGCGACCTCCACCTCGTCGCCTCCTTTCAGCCCTAACCGTACTCTAGGCTCGTTTTCGACAGAGAAACCGGAAAACCTAGAGGTTACGGTTTTTGTGAATTTGCTGGTATATCCAATCTATCCTTTGTCGTTCAATTTTAACAGTTGTCTGACCCATCCCGGCATTTTTTTGTTCCGACCCGTCCCCATCAACCCTGTGCGCCCGTCAAAACACGCACTCCACTTCAAATCATACCTGTTCGTGTGCTCGTGTTATTCGTGACCACCTCAAGATCATGAAACTGCCCTTTCGGCTGTGCGAAATCTCAACAACGTCGACGTTGGCGGACGCCCCCTGCGAATTGATTTGGCGGATTCGGACCCTTTTCTCGAAGGCAAGACTACAGTACGAGGCGAACTACTAGATGGTAGTGATCCAAGAGGGCATTGGCGTGATCGTCACCGAGACAGAGACAGAGACCGCGAACGTGATCGTGACAAAGACTATTATGACCACCATAGAGACCAAAAGCCTCAAGACCCGTCCTCCTTCCTGTCATCGCTACCACCCGGTGTTCCCGTGCCCCCTGGGTCTACTGCATTAGATTGCATTAGTCAAACACTCGCCACGATGAATCCAGCTCAGTTAGTGGAAGTGCTGGCACAAACGAAGGTGTGCAGCAGTTTTCGGAAACAGTCTGAACAATGTTGTGAATGACACGCCGGCCACGATCGTCGCCCTTTCCCCCTTTTCTTTAGGCATTTGTGATTACACATCCTGAGCAAGCACGAGCGCTGTTGATTGCACATCCGCAGTATGCCTATGCGCTTTTCCAAGCCTTGCTATTGAACAAGATTGTCGATCAAGCTGTCCTCCAGGTACGTATGTGCCATGGCGTACCATGACCGATCTGTCGAGGAACTTTCCTTTTGAAATATCACCGTCCGTAGCGTATGTTACAAGCGACCGTGGGTAGCACTGTCCCTTCGGGACCTCCGCAGCCGCCCCCGCCTCAGATACCGTCATACCAGCAACCTCCTCCCTTGCACCCCACTCCTCCCGTTTTACCATCACAAATGTCTGTCCCACCACCAGTCGGTCCGAGCATGTACCAGCAGCCCCCACACATGCCACCACAGCATCCATATTACCGTCCACCGCCACCGCCCCAACCTGTTCCACCCACACAAGCGCCTGTGCCCGATCTCAGTATAGACCCTGCGCAGCGTGTGAGTGGGTTCAATAGTCTATTTCCCTTGGCTCTTCTGATTCGATCTTCGTTTCTTGTCCCTTAACTATGGCTATTTTGGGGGATTCTACAGCAAATGCTGCTCCAAGTATTGAGTTTGACGCAAGATCAGATCAACGGACTTCCTCCAACCGAACGCGATGCCATTCAGGCTCTAGTATGTTGAATACTTGGTTGGGATCCATCTCCTGACGTTACTCCGTTGATAGCGGAACCAGTTCATGGGCGGTATCACCGCATAAAACAATGTGACCTCGTCTTTGCCCATGAAAGGCCTCGAAATGACATTATTTTGTTTGTCATTTACCTGTATTTCGGAAATGGATAGAAGTGCCTGGCGCAAACGATCTCCGATGACAAGGTCGCAGTCATGATGACTATCGTCAACGTCCGTTTCGCGCTAGGCGCCCATGCTCCGTTCCGTGGCGGGTATGCGAAAAATCCCGAGCTTTGTTCTGCTTCTACCAAACAACTTCGAGATAACTGGATTTGTACCTAAATACTCTAAACGTTCCTTCAAACGAGCCTATTTTCGATCCACCGCGAGTGTTTGAGTGCGACCAGTTTCGTGGTAACTTCATCGAGTGATACTATCTCACCCCTTTGCTTTCGTGCCCACGTCGCGGTTTCGCACGTTGACAGACCGACTGTCAAGCTGTTCTTGGTCCACGACTAGTGCGGATAAGACATGAGCGACTGGAAGAGATCCGTGAAACGAGACACACGTGAGACGTACCCAAGCGGAAATTGTATTGTGCAATTTCACCGAATCTTTTTCGGGAGGGTATCTGCCGCATTGTCAACACCCGCGAACAACCCTAATGCGGACAGTTTATCGGCAATCTCTTGGAGTCTTCGGCGTACTCTTTCTATAATCACACGATCGGTAATCAGTTCGGGGGATCTAATGTTGGATACGTGACTCACATGGGGGACAGCAACGGGAATCACAAGCACTTGGCGCGGAGACAACCAGAATGGCCTGTGCATTCTTTAGCTATCCGATTTCTCATACCACAGCATGGGCATGACGTCACGCACCATTTGCCACCAAAGTGCTCCGTGATGATGACATTGAAACGCTCAAGACTTCCCAGGATCGCCCGGTGAATCATGACCGGCCGGGAAGGGGGCTTGTCCGGATTCGTCATCTCCTCCGCAGAACGGTACTTGAGGTTGAACCGTTCCGGGAGTTGGAAGTCGAGTTGGATGGTGGCGCACTGGAATGACCTACGGAGTGCATCTTTGATATAGATGTCAATCTTGGGACCGTAGAAAGTACCGTCTCCTGGATCGATCCCCCACTGCCCAGGGTATCGTTTCTCGAGGGCTACTTTCAGTTGCTGTGCGTTCGCAGTCAGCATGTGAATGCCTCGGTAACATCAAACGATGGTGAGACTGACAACTTCTGCGACATCCCACGTCTCTATCGTGCCGAGGTAATTCTCAGGACGCGTAGACAGTTCCATCCGGAACTCGAAACCAAACAAGCCGTACACATGCTGCATGAAGTCAAACAGTGCCTCGATCTCGGAGGTGATCTATGTCCCGGGTGAATGGGAGCCGTACTAGTGGTTGTATGACATCACCTGCGACGGTATGCAAAAGACATGTGTCATCTTGCATGAAGCGTCCGACACGGGTCATCCCCGTCAGCGCGCCGGGTGCCTCGTTCCTACGTACGGTACCGAATTCAGCCATCCGGATCGGCAACTCTTTATAACTCCGGTCACGGAGATTAAAGATGAGGCAATGACCAGGGCAGTTCATCGGCTTGAGAGCCCACTTTTCTTTCTCGATCTCAAGCACAAACATGTCATCCTTGTAGTTTCGCATGACTCGAGATCTCCCATAGCTTCGAGTTGTAGATGTTGGGCGAGATGACTTGCCATAATGTCAGCCAGGTGGGAGTCGGTGTTCAACGAACGCTCACCTTCTTGATAGCCACGTTTGACGTACTCTGACTACACGGACGTTCAATATTCTGTGCCGGGACGGCTCGGGAAAAGGTACGCACCCTCATCAAATCGAGCAGCGTGTTGCAGATCCGGGTGCCATGGGGTAAGAAGAAGCAGCTCCCCGGGCTGAGATCATTGAAAAAGAATAGCTCTTGTTCCTGAGTGCGGGGTAAAGACGCGCACCGCTCGATCATTGTCGATCGAATCTTACCCTACCAATTTTACGGTGGTCCCGCTTAGCAGCCTCGGCCAAGAATGCCTTATAATCCGATAATTGTTTCTTATCCGGGAAGGAGATGCCGTATACACGCTGCAAGGAGTCGTTTTTTGCGTCTCCCAAAAAGTAGGAAGCAGAGCTCTACAAATGTAATCAGTCGCCATATAACCGGTAACTGCTCGACTGACCTTGGTGACCATGAATGCCTGTATCTTTCCAGTATGGGGAATGTGAGGCCCGACACACAAATCAACCATTGGCCCGCAACGGTAAACTGTGGTGGAAGAACCATAGGGAATCTTGATCTCGATGAGGTATTTCTTGTACCGCTCAAACTTTTGCTTGTCCTTGATAGGCAATGATAGCACTCTCGGCAACTTTTTCTAGTGCAAGGTAATCTGTGTTGGTGACGACTCTGACGGGCAAGTCAATAAACTAGCATGAAAAGACCAGTAAACGCACCCCTCGTCAATCGCCATTTCGCGGAAGAAACCATCATCCGTCGGTGGTCCGATACAAATATGGCATCCATAGTATCTCTCTGCAGCTTCTCCCAGAACATGTGCCGACGAATGCCAAAACACGCGTTTGCCTGACAGTACGCTATTTGCTCGAGCGGAAAATAAGTGTTGTGCCATCCGAATGCTCAAAATCCAGCAGTTCAGTCCCAGAGAGCGTCGTCGACCTATGACTAGTCAGTTTCAAGCCATAAAAAGAGAGAAGGGCCTCGCGGCTCATCCGGACACACCTTGGCAATCACGACGCGCTCTGGCAAACTCTTGGATACCTCTTTCGCGATGTCCATCGGGCTCGTCTCCTAACTGACACCCTTGCGTTCAGACCCATTCTGCAACGTACTAGTCGTGATCTCTTCCCTGGGTTGTGCTTCCCCCACGTCAAACACCACGTCAGCACGAGGGGGTAATAGAGACGAGTCGACCCACCCTTGACAAAGGCGTCATATTCGGCGCGCAATGCCATCGCTCGAACATGCGAATCCGATGATCGATGTAGTCGGGCGGTGGTTGCAGCTGCGCGACAGACGGATTGCGATGCATCCGTGGTGAGTGCCATCTTCTGTGTCGGGTGACATATCGAGTGGGTGCTACTCTGAATCTTGTCCTTTTTTTCCTTGGGCTGCTGTCTCTTGCCGTTGCCCGCACTGGGCCGTTTTGGAGCGACTCGGATAGCTGGGAGGACGATGCGACGGCGAGGAGGGAAAGTAAAGGTCTGTGGTAGACAATTAGGGCACGACATAACCTATGAGCGAGCACTCGAGACCGTCTATTAGAGGTGTCTACTTTTGGACCTTTCTCAAGACAAAAAAAAACTGAAAACTATTGACAAGCCAACAGAACTTATAAGAGTGCGTTTGCAGAAATACTGTTCAGCGTCCGCCGAAACGCGAGAACGTATACTAGTTGCCAGTAGATTAGTAGAGTGCCGTCATCCATTGTGCGAGGCTGGAACACCAAAGTAAGCCCAGCTAAGGGAAGATCGTCACAAACTGTTACAGTAAAGTAAGAAAGAAACTAGTATATGGTACATATATAGCAGCATTAATCGGTCCAAAAAACTTGGTCCACAGTAGTCCGCGTCCACTCTATTCCAAAAGTAGTCTTGCCTCCAAATCTTCATCGACCTCTAAGTCCTTCGGTGGCGGATCCATTGCCCGGGGCCAATGCAGTGTCTTCAAGGGTGTTAGTAACCCCGCCTCGGGTATATGTCAGAAATGCAGCCTAATGAGTTAATAGAGTGCGCGAACTTACTTTATGAAAAATACCACTGGAATATTTACCTAACTCCACTGCTTCACCATCTCCATTCGATCGACACGGTGCCTGGATGGGCAGCTGTGCCAACACTGAACGCCCTAACCTCCCAACCAACCCTATGATCCGTCCCAAAAACATCGGGAGTGATATATCGGCGAGATCCGCATCCGAATCGGTGCCTTCTGCATCGGAGCTTACCGGATTTGGTCGATTTCTTTGCAGGACGATATCCGTCGCGAAGGTGATTGCTGAAAATAGAGTGAGCATCAGCGAAACTATAAGCCACGCTGGGGTGTTGGCTTCCAGGTCCAGTTTAAGGTTAGATTGTGCAGTAAGACAGAAGAAAAGGCACGCACCAAATAGTGAAGTGTCATCCAAGTCCGGGTCACCATTCAGCAACATGCAGCCCAACCCAACAAAAAACATGGCATTTGATAGCAACAGCTCGATCCGAAGCGCCACCACTACGAGCCGATCCTGTCCTATGAATCGGGTGACGAACGGAAGCATGGTCATCACCGTTCCAAACAGGAGTAGGGCAACCGACTGCCCTGTCTGCGTGCTGATAGAGGCGACTGATGGCCTAGTAAGGAAAACAAGTGCTATAAGGAAGGCGGCGATGAAAGGAATGTTGACAGCGAGCAGTAGGTTTGCCATGACAGATCGAATGTGAGATGTATATAGGGGCATAGGTTTGCTTCACGGTGTGGCACCTTTGTAATGAATCTAATGATTAATAATTTGTCTCACTTTCCAGCCCGGCGCATTTAATAGTCAGGTCATAGCAACTATGTATTCAAGCATTCAAGAACTACTCCCGAGCTTGCTATAGTCTAGCCGCTGCATGCCGACTCTAGCGCAAGTCCGATACTTTCGTCGTTTGGGCGCCGGCCCGACCGAGCCGAGTCTCGACTTACGGCTGTGAGTCGGCTAGCCGAACACTTTGAACTCACCTCCCCGCTCAACGCTCAGCGACAGCACAACTCGCCGTTGCACGCACTCGCCCTTCCCTAACCTCTCCCCCACCTTGCCTAATAGGCTAACGACAATGATGACAACGACAACGCCACTACGTTATCGCGAGGTTATCGTTGTCGTCATCGCTCGCTCTCGTCACCCATATCTTCGCCTCGCCTCGCCTCACCCTTCCCTGCTTCTCCTCGCCGGTGACGTCTCGCCTGCCACCTTTGCCCCCAACCTGGGGTGCAGGAGCGCTGCACTACCCTCACCCTCACCCTCACCCTCACCTCACCCTCACCCTCACCTCACCCTTGCCCGCCATCGCCCTTGTTGCCCCACCTTCACGTCGTCTCGCCCTCGTCTCGCCTCTCCCTTTCTCTTCCCACCTTTCCTGATGACTCCGACGGCATGACAACCGCGATAACCGCGGTTGTCATGTCGTCGCCGTCGTCACTTGCGCTCGCCACCCTCACCTTCGCCTCGCCTCGCCTAACAACGACGATGCTGACGACGCGAGTACCGCGTTATCGTGGTGCTCCCATCGTCGCCGTCGCCGTCATTGCTCGCCTCGCCTGACGACAACAACGACACGAGCGCTGTGTTATCGCGGTGCTCGCTTCATTGTCGTTCGCTCACCCTCATCGTCCTCACTCTCGCCTCGCCTCATCCTCGCCCTTACCTTGCCCCACCTCACCTCGCCTGACAACTACGACGACAACGATGCGACCGCAACAGTGCGAAAATCCCGAGCTTTGTTCTACTTCTACTAAACAACTTCGAGATGACTGGATGTACCTAAATACTCTAAACGTTCCTTCAAACGAGCCTATTTTCGATCCACCGCGATTGTTTGAGTGCGACCAGTTTCGTGGTAACTTCATCGAGTGATACCATCTCACCCTTTGCTTTCGTACCCACGTCATCGCGGTTTCGTACATTGACGGACCGACTGTCAAGCTCTTCTTGGCCCACAACTAGTGCGGATAAGACATGAGCGACTGGAAGAGATCCGTAAACGAGAGCACACGTGAAACGTACCCAACAGGAAATTGTATTGTGCAATTTCACCATTACGAATCTTTTTCGGGAGGGTATCTGCCCCATTGTCGACATCCGCGAACAACCCTAATGCGGACAGTTTATCGGCAATCTCTTGGGCATACTCTTTCTATAATCACACGATCAAAAGGGGTGATCAGTTCTGGGGGATCTAATGTTGGATACGTGACTCACATAGGGGACAGCAACGGGAATCACGAGCACTTGGCGCGGAGACAACCAGAATGGCCTGTGCATTCTTTTAGCTCATCCGATTTCTCATACCACAGCATGAGCATGACGTCACGCACCATTTGCCACCAAAGTGCTCCGTGATGATGGCAATGAAACGCTCAAGACTTCCCAGGATCGCCCGGTGAATCATGACCGGCCGGGAAGGGGGCTTGTCCGGATTCGTCATCTCCTCCGCAGAACGGTACTTGAGGTTGAACCGTTCCGGGAGTTGGAAGTCGAGTTGGATGGTGGCGCACTGGAATGACCTACGAAGTGCATCTTTGATGTAGATGTCAATCTTGGGACCGTAGAAAGCACCGTCTCCTGGGTTGATGCCCCACTGCCCAGGGTATCGTTTCTCGAGGGCTTCTTTCAGTTGCTGTACGTCGCAGTCAGCGCGTGAATGCCTCAGTAACATCAAACGATGGTGAGACTGACTACTTCTGCGACATCCCACGTCTCTATCGTGCCGAGGTAATTCTCAGGACGCGTAGACAGTTCCATCCGGAAATCGAAACCAAACAAGCCGTACACATGCTGCATGAAGTCAAACAGTGCCTCAATCTCGGAGGTGATCTATGTCCCGGGTGAATGGAAGCCGTACTAGTGGTTGTATGACATCTCACCTGCGACGGCATGCAAAAGACATGTGTGTCATCTTGCATGAAGCGTCTGACGCGGGTCAACCCCGTCAGCGCGCCGGATGCTTCATTCCTGTGTACGATACCGAATTCGGCCATCCGGATCGGCAACTCTTTATAACTCCGGTCACGGGAGTCAAAGATGAGGCAATGACCAGGGCAGTTCATCGGCTTGAGGGCCCACTTTTCTTTCTCGATCTCAAGCACAAACATGTCATCCCTGTAGTTCTGCGAATGACCCGAGGTCTCCCATAGCTTCGAGTTGTAGATATTGGGCGAGATGACTCGCCATAATGTCAGCCAGGTGGAAGTCGGTGTTCAACGAATGCTCACCTTCTTGATAGCCACGTTTGACGTACTCTGACTGCACGGACATTCAATATCAATATCCTGTGCCGGGACGGCTCGGGAAAATATACGCACCCTCATCAAATCGAGCAGCGTGTTGTAGATCCGGGTGCCATGGGGTAAGAAGAAGCAGCTCCCCGGGCTGAGATCATTGAAAAAGAACAGCTCTTGTTCCTGAGTGCGGGGTAAAGACGTGTACCGCTCGATCATTGTCGATCGAATCTTACCCTGCCAATTTTACGGTGGTCCCGCTTAGCAGCCTCGGCCAAGAATGCCTTATAATCCGACAATTGTTTCTTATCCGGGAAGGAGATGCCGTATACACGCTGCAAGGAGTCGTTTTTCGCGTCTCCCAAAAAGTAGGAAGCAGAGTTCTCCAAATGTAATCAGTCACCGTATAACCGGTAACTGCTCGACTGACCTTGGTGACCATGAATGCCTTTATCTTTCCAGTATGGGGAATGTGAGGCCCGACACACAAATCAACCATTGGCCCGCAACGGTAAACTGTGGTGGAAGAACCATCGGGAATCTTGGTCTCGATGAGGTATTTCTTGTACTTGTTGTACTATATCCCGATCGATCAGCATGTCGTATTGCGCGCCGTAGAAACGTCAGCGTACACTAAACATCTCCAAGAGGTTTTCCTTTGAGACAAGCAGTCGCTCAAACTTTTGCTTGTCCTTGATAGCACTCTCGGCAACTTTTTCTAGTGCAGGGTAATCTGTGTTGATGATGACTCTGACACGGCAAGTTAACAAACTAGCATGAAAAAGGCGAGTAAACGCACCTCTCGTTAATCGCCATTTCGTAGAAGAAACCATCATCCGTCGGTGGTCCGATACAAAGATGGCATCCATAATGTCTCTCTGCGGCCTCTCCCAGAACATGTGCCGATGAATGCCAAAATACGCGTTTGCCTGACAGCACGTTATTGTATGCTCGAGCGGGAAATAAGTGTCGTGCCTTCTGGATGCTCAAAATCCAGCAATTCAACTCTGCACGATCCTTCGAGCGGTCGGTCGAGGTCCCAGAGAGCGTCATCAACCTATGACCCGTCAGTTTTGAGCCATAAAAAGGGATAAGGATCTCGCGGTTCATCCGGACACACTTTTGCAATCACGACGCGCTCTGACAAACTCTTGGACACCTCTTTTGCGATGTCCATCGGGCTCGTCTCCCAACTGATTCCCTTGCGTTCAGACCCATTCTGCAACGTAATCGTGATTTCTTCCCTGGGTTGTGCTTCCCCCACGTCAAACACCACGTCAGCACGAGGGGGTGACAGAGACGAATGGACCTACCCTTGGCAAAGGCGTCATATTCGGCGCGCAATCGCTCAAACATGCGAATCCGATGATCGATGTAGTCGGGCGGTGGTTGCAGCTGCGCGACAGACGGATCGCGATGCATCCGTGGTGAGTGCCATTTTCTGACGGTGTCGGCTGACATACCTCGAGTGGGTACTGCGATACAGCACCTTGAACCTTGACCTTTTTTTCCTTGGGCTGCTGGCTCTTGCCGTCGCCCGCACTTGTGAGTGGGCCGTTTTGGAGTGGTTCGGATGGCTGGGAGGACGATGGGACGGACGACATTCTGCGTTGGTGTGGCTGTATGGCGAGGAGGGAAAGTAAAGGTCTGTGGGCACGATGTGATCTGTGAATGAGCACTCGAAGCATCGAGTCTGACTCGATCTCTTGTCTACTTTTGGAATAAAAAAATCTAAAAAATATTCGAGTAACAAAATACGGAGTGCAGTTGTATGTAAGCTCTTTAATTAATCCAGTAGTTTGAATTTTGAAAGACCACCCTGAACTCTACCGGTCAATGCCATGCCCAGTACGACTTCCTTATACTTTGGCGTTCGAGAGCGCCACTCCGGAGTTCGCGCTCTGCACCCGACACTGTGTGTGCGGACCATCTACCTCACAGTTTCCGGAATGACAAACCACACCTTTACTGCGTCGGGAATCCAGAGGGGTTCAACCCTTTGGCGGAAATTTAGACGAACAGGAGCGTGAGGTAAAATGGATGGCATGGCGCAAGTTCAAATTCGTGGTCTGGATGCAGCGTTACCCCAAGTTCAACAAAGAGGAACACGAGAATACCGAGTTCCTTTTGCGTGCGTACCTGATTTCCAGATCACCTATCTGGAGGAAGAGGCACTACGCAAGGAGGGCGGTGACCGGTGATCCCCGTCTTCTCAGCACTCATTGACGATCACTCAGCGTTCAACGTTCATCCCGGAGACTGCCAGTCGTTGGCGACCCAAGATCCGCAACAAGCTCCCTGGCGATCCCATTCTGGCCGGACGACCAGGACAATTACGCCCACACTTAGTCGAACATGACGCTCTACAAGCGATTATCCGACTCCGGAAGCAATTCATATCCCTCTCACCTGCTTCCGAGGTCTTCTCCACGCTGATCTACAATCTTTGCAGTTGCGTCGCTCTTTCTTGTTTAACCCTTACCAATTCGTATTTTCTAGGTTTACCATCGAGACATCGACCATCGGTTTGTGTTTGTTGTAACTTTTCAACTGTCCTCCGTTCATGTCTCTCTTCTAGCCTAGCGAGTTCCTGCGGCGAGTGTCCCTTGGCAACTCCGAGTCGTCCCCGCACAGCAATTCCTGGATCGGATACTACCGACTATCGAAGGCGATAATCACTCGGCACAAGAAGAATAAGCGCGTTTCTTCCGTCTGAGAAGCTTTCAGGCGATATTTCCTGTGCTGAATGGCAGGCCGCGATCTCTTCCGAAATTATTTTCCCCGTCGTGATGGTGATTATGTTCATCATCACGTACATATTTGTCAAGGCGTTCCCCAATGCCACCCGAAAGTACCCACTCAGTTCATTGATCGCATCGTCATCATCTCCAAGTCGCTCGGACCGATCATCTGGAACGCTGCCGTCCTGTTCGCATCGTACCTGATTTGGTTGATGATGGATCAACACGCTTCGTCATAATAGACTTATATAATGGCTACTATGTATTGAATTTGCCGGATCGAGACACTAACTTTGGCCATGAACGCTTGAGTTGAGCCCCTAAATATGCATGTCAAACTTGCCACCGTCGTCCACACTCTCTATCTCTCGCGTTGTAAAGGGTTTAGCTAGAATACTATGCAAATCTTCATTTACAATAAACCTAAGAACTCTCGCCAGTTCCAACCCGCCATACCTTGAGCACACCCGCCCGGTCCCCGCTCACAATGCCCCCTCGGAACGGCGCATCGATGCATACCAGCGCAGTAACAATGTCTTGATGCGACTTGAGCAAATTCTGTTGATGATGTGTAATCGTCGACATTCGCTGTGGCGCTCGATTGTTCTGGTTCGCTGTATTTGGCGACTGTACCCACGTCTCGACGTAGTTCGTCACCGCACCGCCCGTCGAGCGTACCGTACTGCTCAAAGCGTTAGCTCCGTCCCTTCATAACGCGCACAACACACCTATAGTTCGGTCGCTCGTTCTCAGCTTCTGCGCTCACCAACACCGACGTCCGCTCGACTCTGCTCACATCCCACAATCGCACTCGCCGATCTTCCGACCCGCTCACGATAAACCCACGGTTCCGACTCGAACTCGGCACATCTGCCGATAAATCCACGATTTCAGAGCGGTACATCCCAGGGTAGCCCCCGAAATCCAGGCCCACGACCAACGCGCGGACGTCTGGCGACGGCGCGGGCAACGAGCCGTCCCGCTGCATGCTCTGAGATGCGCCACGGTTGCGTGAAAAACCCGGGTTGGCATAGGCAGCACCACCTGGGTAGCGCGAGTTCACCAACGCCGCGATCGCCGCGGCCGGACTCTGCTCCGCGTCTACACCGACTTGTTCCTCGGGCTCTGGTATTGGCTCAGATGGCGACGCCGTCGTACGCGTGACGAAACTCTCCACCAACACCGTCTTCTCAATATCCCAAACCTCGATCAACGTCGACGGTGTCGGCTCCGGATTGCCTTTCCACGTCTCCACCGCGACCATCACCCACCGCCCCTTGCCTTTCGTCGGGTGCACGACACATTGGTGGACCCGCGCTGTTCGGCCAGCGCCAGACCGGCCCACTTGCCAACTCTTGAGGAGCAATCCGAATCGCTTGTCCCAGAGTGACAACACCCCCGACGACGTGCCCAGCAGGATCCATGTCCGTTTTCGATCCATGCACATGCACGAGATCGAGCCGAAATGTCGCGGATTCTCTAGTCGTTGCAGCACGCGCATCGTCCGCAGATCCAGCGTGACGACGACAGAATGTGTCGTTGCGTACACTAGATTCGATGCGGTATCTGGACTAGTTCAGCACACCCACCATGTCTCGCACAATTCAACGCACCGGTATTGAAATGAGACATGGACGTCACATACTCTCCCGGCGACTCAACCCTATGCTCCCGCACGACCGACAATTTACCATACTTGGGCAACGATCCCGACTGGTTCACATGCACGCGCACGACGTGCACGCTCCCGTCCTCTGCCGCACTCGCAAAACAATGCACACCTTCGATAATACACAAACTCTTGACGCGCGCATGGTGCTGCGTATACGTATGCCGCGGTTTGCTCGTTACACTCCGCTCCAAGCGTGCCGTATCCCAAATCTTGACGCTCCCATCGTCAGACGCCGACACAAAGAATGAATGGTCGGGAGCAACGGCAAGGCCAGTAACACAGTCTGTGTGAGAGTGGAGGTGCGCCACGAGCGTGGCTTCGACGCGGCGATTACTGTTATCCCGCGCGATGAAGCTCTGGCGGGCAGCATTCCGCCGACGGATCGGTCCTTCATGCACCCGAGGACCGAAATCGTGCTGTAATTCGCGGTTGTTGTCCATATAGAGGTTTTCGAGTA
The DNA here is from genome assembly GCA_038090095.1 of Zangia roseola. Lineage (NCBI taxonomy): Eukaryota > Fungi > Basidiomycota > Agaricomycetes > Boletales > Boletaceae > Zangia > Zangia roseola. The sequence continues at coordinate 26,621 of JBBPMD010000172.1, forward strand.
GATTGTTGATCCCAACTTCCTGGCCGTCTGTACGAGCACATTAGTAACGATCAAAACAAAGGGAAACTGAGTCATACCATAGGCAGACATCGGCTGGAGGGACGTGAGGCGCGGTCGCAACGTCTGCCGCATAGGACCCGCTGCCGAAATGGGAGACGATCGTCCCGAACGCTCGGGAGACGTCTCCGAACGAATTCGCGGGGGCGCTTCGAGCACACCAACGGCGTTCGTGTTGGACGATCCCACAGCAGGTGCAGCCTTTTGGCCGTCTGTGCTCCCAACTTGTAGTCTATGCGGCACGCGGAGAGCTGACGAGTTCGTCGTCGATACGACCGAGTCGGTCGGACTGCTGGGACGGTCGTGTGCTGCAGGTGGATTCGGCGGTGCAAGCGTTGACGTAGCTCCTGGTACAGACGGTCCGGGTTGTACAGCGGCGTGTCCGGTACGCTCGCGGGCCGCAGCAGCAGGACTGAGGGACGAACCAGAAGTGTTGATTGTCGCAAGCCGCCGTCGCAGCTCGTCTAACGCAGGCGTGTTCGAGACATGGTCAATACTAGTGGCCCGACTCATCCGAGGCGTACCCAACCGAGCTAGCACGTCATTCGAACGGCGTGGGGCACGCGCAAGGTCAGAAGTAGATCGCGATTTGAGGAACACAGTTTGAGGGACGACGGATAGCTTCTGGAGCTCGACGTCCCCCGTCGTGCGGATGATCTTCTCGTAGTCGGGTTCTAATCGTAAGCGCGAAGTAAAACTAGGGCGTCTGGGTAAGTATCGCATCGCACATGCATACATCATTTGGAATGCACCTCGACGCGTTGTTGGCGACTTTGAGAATGTAATCACGCATCGCGACGAGTTTCGCCTCGTCAGCGATAGTCATTCCCAGATTCTGTAGCTTTGACCATTGGGCCTCGTCCCTTTATGCGATCAGAGTGAGATATAACATCGAGAGTACACTTACTCCTCGCTTCTGTTTTGCTTGGAGACATTGTTGTTTCCCGGCTTGCGCATAGAGACGATGCTCTCCCGTGGAGATTCCACCTTGGTCGCAGGTCTCCGTTGACTGCGCCAGAATACAGTTCGCTCTGCTTTCATGGCCCATTGAATTGCGCCATCAAAGACAGGACGGGGTAACTGGAAGATGTAAACCAATGTAAAAAAATTCGGATCATGCGTCATACCGGTGTTTTCATGGCTGCCAGCAAGCTCTGCTCGTCCATCTCCCTGGTATCGCAACGCAACAGGTGGCGCAAAGAGGGGTACAGAATACACCATACATCGCTCGGTTGGAGATGTTTGGCTGCGGAGGCGATGAAGGCAACCGCTCCTGGTCATGAACGCATCAGCGTGGTGTCTGAAACTGGAAAATGAAACCACGAACCCTGCCGTATCCAAACGTTGGGGTGGTAGAAGAAGCACAACGTCGCGCTCATGAGCTCCCATATACGCATCTTTTGAAAAAGCCCGAGTTCGCATAGGCTAGTCAGAGCAGACAGGACGCGTGCGACGACACTCTCCTCGACATCTATGACACGTCAATACTTGCAACAATATGAATGGGTATACGCACCTGAGAGCGCCTGCACCATCAGCGGCAGAATATACTCTTCCAGACTTCGTCCTCCAGCACAAGCAGCAACATCGATGATGCTCTCAAAAAACGCCTGTCGGAGCAACCAGTCTCGGTCATTCAGATATGTGATCATATGGCTCAGAATGACGTCGTTGGTTCTTTGCCGACCCAAAAATATGCAAAGTGCACTGATGTTGTGCAATACGGCACGTTTCACGATAGCTGAGGGGTCCATGAGAAGTGCGGCAAGTTGCTCTTGGATGGACAGATGCAGGTCGTACAGAGAGGTATCGTAGGACACCTGGGATCATGAGTCGATATAGTCGTCAGCCACAGCTAGACATGACTTACTTCAAAATGGACTTCGTCGAATTCTTGTTTATCGTTGTTCACACCAGGAGCGATGCCGTGGGCTTTGAGTGCCGTACCCATTTCGAGATACCGTAGTGCGGTATCCGCGAGGGGTGCGATGCACTGGGCGTACGTCGCACGGACGGAGACCTCTGTATCTTGAACAAGGTATCGGACGTTTGGAATGACGTACTCGGGAAATATCGACACGTTCGATGGTGTGATCACGGTCACCCTCATCAGCTGCAGCCAAGTTCAGTATTCAGCTGTTGGGAAGAGACAACTACACACTATTTGCATGAGCGTCCGGATGGCTGCAGCCCGCACGAGAGCTACGTCGTCTCGCAGCAGCTCTACGACATAAGGCACAGCACGATCAAGCTTGGATTCATCAGTGAGGTGAGCACAGAGAGCCAAGAGAATATCGAGTGCCCGGATGCGGGATGACGGAAGCGAGCAGTTTCTGGTGTTTGCGAGCACTAATGAGAGGAGAATCAGGGCAGGGCCATCCTCGGCGGGGGTGGGACGGGGTGATGGCGTATAAGATGGAATTTGCAACGAAACAGGAAAGATATCCTAGTTTGTATCGTCAGCTGTGCCCGTGCTAAAACGAAAGGGAGAGGACCTGGTGCAGATTGCCAGAGGATGGTACAGCGGCGTCGTAGTCTACCCTCACGTCACCAACAGTACGCTCGAGTTGTTGGGGGAAAAGGTAAGGTTCGACGGAAGCATAATCCTCCCAGAGTCTGTCGATACGGTGATCACTCTCGCTTGGGAGTGCCTCGCCTGTACTCCCGGCATTGGAGGCTGGTTCCTTGCTCTTGACTGTATTGGCGGGAGTGGCTGGAGTGGCGGTCGCATTTGTGGTGGAATTAGACGAGGGAAAGGGAAAGGTAGATGCACGTTCGCTAATAGAGGCGACGTATTCGTGGAGGAAGGAATAGAAGCACTCGGGTAACACGTGCCCTTTTGCGCTCGCCAAGGCGGCATCAAAGGTCGGGCGAGAAGCAGGGTCAAGGGAGATCATTCGTTGTATCATGGTCTTTTGTGAAACGTGAGTGAGTCTGGCAGGTTTCCACGATGGTGGATCTTACACGGATACCATGATCCTCGATAGCTGCGAGTTGGGTGTCGACGGTGTATTCGCCTTCGCGATACTTGAAGAGTTGGCTGAGGGAGAAGAGAGGCGCGCCCTCGAGGAACATTTCTGCGATGACGCACCCGGCGCTGAAGACATCCATTGATTCTGTGACGCGGTCCTTGGCGTCTGCAGGGTCGATGGGCCGAGGCTCTTTTTCGGCCTTGTAGAAGCGTTCTGGGGCGACATAGCAGGTCCGTCGACCGCTCGTGTCGTAGAAAAAGGAAAAGTCGGAGGGATCGTCGAGAGGGAGACGAGTGGGTTTGTAGGGGGCAAAGTCGGTGAGGTATATCCAATTTGAGGAGGTAACGAGGACGTTGGTGGACTTGATGTCGCCATGGGGTGTCTTTTGTAGGTGGGCGAGGGAGAGGGCGGTGAGGAGCTGGTAGACGATCCACTTCTTTTCGATGAGGGACAGAAAGGGGCGTGTGCTGAGAAGGGTCAATCTGATGTGTGGCAGGGAGTGAATAAGGGAGGTACCTGATGCGGTCGTAGAGGTTGCTAGCGATGCATTGACGGATGAGATAGCCGGCCTTTTCAGTTTCCACGAATGTCTGGTAGGTGTACACGTTTGGGATGTCCTGGAGTGCGTCCCTGTCGACTGTGGACGCGTCAGAGGGTTCGAGACGGAACGGGACGGGACGAACCCTTTTGTTTCCGGTGGTAGGCCCTGAGCGACACGGAGGGGTCGTGTTTTATGAAGATCTTGACGACGAGTGGGCCATTGCGGTGACGACATCGGACTGTCTTGAGAAAGCGGGCCTGACCGATGCTACTGGAGATTACCTGGGCTGAACGCGGGGGATGTATGCGTGCACGGACCTCTTTTCGTATACGATGTCGGGGCCGAGCTCGGCGACAAAGGCGTCAAGGGCACCGGACGATCTTGGGAGGGACTGGACATGGCCCATTGGGAGAGAGAGAGACGGGGCCATATTTGGATGACAAGCGATACTGATATTTAAAAACAGGGGGACGGAGACGGTGTGTAGTTTGAGCTCATCGCCGTCATGTCCGCATCGTTACCGCCATCCCCCACGACGAGCACGATACCCGCAACGTCGTCGACGATGCCATCGCCAGCGACGACGAGCCACGCCACTGAGGTGTGACAGGGTGTCACGCACGATTGTCACGGGTTGCATCGGTTGACCTTGTGCTGTCGTTGCTCACGACGAGTTCGACGTCGAGCTCGGCTTTTCCGCTGTTTTTCTCGACGTTCTCGACGTGAAAAGGGATGAACTACCCTTCGCAGCCTCAGCAGGGTCAATACCCAATGTCTTTTCAGCAGCCCGTCATGCACAGCCAGAACTACATGATCCCGAAGTTCAACGCGGGATACCCCTCCTACCCCCCACAGACCCCGAATCAACAACCTCAGTCCCACTCTATATCTCCCACTCAGCTCCTTAACCCAAACCCAAACCACATCCTCCAACAAGCCCAGCCGCTTACTCTCACCCCCGCTCAGCTTCTTCAGCAGCAGCAGGGTCTCATCCCCCCCATCCCCCCCATCCAGCCAAACATGTCTATTCAGCACATCCCTACCACCCCAAACCAACAGCAAAACTCTCAAATGCGCATGCCCTTTCAGCCAAATATGAATCAGCTTCGCTATCCTCAAATGTCCCCACAGGAACGCGCTACTTTCCAGCGACACCAGCAGCACCATCCCATGTCTGCCGATCGCGCACCCGGAACACCAACTCCCCATGAACGCGGTCTCAGCCTCTCCCACGACCGTCCTCCAAGCCAGCACGACCGCGCCCTCGCAGACCGCCCGTCCAGCCAGCAGCCCCATGACCGTGCACCCAGCCAGCCCCACGACATCCCTATACAAGCTGACCGTCCCTCCTCTTCCGCTTCCGTCCGTTCCCACCACTCTCATCCCCCCCACGAACCCCCCTCACAGCTCCCAATGATGCCCCCGCCAAACTCCCGTCCCGGCACCGCGTCTGGCACTATGTCCACCCCCTCCCGCATGAACCATATGAACCACAACCCGAACATGAATCCTGTCCCCCTCGGCATGAACATGAGCACTCATATGGCACCTGGCCCTACTCTCAGTCAACCACAGCAAATGCCCACTGGCCCACCGCTAAACCCACAAATGAATCCAGGTGTTATCCAGATGGGCGGAATGCCAATGAACCGCCCGCCAACACGGACGGGTTCAGCCCTCGGTCATGGTTCCCCAAAACAATCACCACGCATGGGTCTTGGTCCAATGGGTGCGGCGCCAGGCGTCGGTCCCTCCGTTGGAATGGGTGTACAGGGCATGCCAAACACTATGGCGGGCGGAATCGGTCTGTCGATGGGTGGAGCCATGGGTGCGTCAATGGGCGGTAATAGCATGGGAAATATGGGTGCTCCTATGAACGGAAACATGGGGATGACCATGGGTCCACAGGGACTATCTATGCAAGGTATGGTTGGAATGGGCCCCATGGGTCCAATGAACATGAATCCCTCAACCCCAGGAAGCCTGGCTACTGGAGGCAACATGATGGGTAGTCCTGGCGGCGCATTGATGGGTCCTCCAGTCCTTCCCCAAGGTATGCAACGGCCCGACCGAGAGTCAATGATGCAAGCCCATATGCGTGAGCCGTCCGTGCCCGTCTCGCGCGAAACGGTGAGTATCATAGTCTCCTTTATCAATCAAGCTCACGGTGTATTGCAGAGCCTTCCTCCGAGCTCAACAGCGCCGTTCATGGGCCTCGATAACACCGGTATGCCAGCAATGGGCCCCAACATTCCCAACCTGCAACGGCAGGGGTCGCAACCCCCACCACAACAGTCACCAGCACGTCAAATCCCGGCCCCTCATCGCTCACCGATGCCGCCCATGCGCAAAATCGGTGAGATACCTGGCCCCGCCAGTACGCCTCCCGTCAATGTACCACCCATTCCTGGGACAATTCCAGGACAAAAACTCCCCCCTCACATCGCTTCCCTGAACCCGGCGGTCACCAAGATATCCTACATACCGTATGTCCTGCCCAAGTCATCCGAAACCGACGCCAGGTCGGATGAAAATAAGAAATCCTCCGATGAATCGACCAGCGATACCGACAAGGAAGGTGGATCAGAGAACAAACCTTCGGTCAAGATTGAAGACCCCGTGGCGATGCTCACGCCCTCGAAAATAGTGGAGCTGAGAGAGGTGATGGTGCACGATTCGGCATATGATACAGTCTACCGCGCCAAACAAGCAAGGATGCTGCAAGAATCACGGACCGCTGGACCAGGCAGGTTGGCTTGGTGGGACAGAGATTTTGCTGCAAATTCGGGAATGAACCGACGACCGGATCGATTTGATGTGCGGTACCCCCGTCCCGCACGAACGGATGGCATGGCACCGAGGAGAAAGGGCGCAAGGCGTGAAGGTATTCGCGTGTAAATACCTTTTTTTCGTCGTTGGGCGTGATGGTTAATTTCTTTCGACTTGACAGACCAGGGAAATTACCGTCCGAGTTGGCAAACCGGTCTGAGCAACTCGTGCCGATTCGACTCGAGTTTGACGTGGAACATCATAAGATGCGTGAGACATTTGTCTGGAACCTAAACGGTGAGTTTTTGGCCTCGTCATTCTGTGTTCATAGCTCAATCCTGATTTTCCAGACCCTGTCATCACACCGGAAATGTTTGCCCAAACCCTCGTCGAGGACTACAACCTCGCACCCACCTACCACAGCGTGATTACCAAGTCGATTCAGGAGCAGCTGAGCGATTTCAAAGCGCATATGGCCAGCGTAGACACAGATTGGAGACCATCTGCCATCGAAATACCCCAGTCGGAAGGATTTGTTGCAGAGGAGCAAGACGACTCGGATGTTGAGGTCGCGCCTCGTCCTCAGCAGCCCGCGCCCGAGAACGATGCTGACGCCGACGCCCCTCGCATAGGCATGGAGGAGGATAACGTGATTGTAGGGCGGGGTGCGCTGGATGAGGATGCCGTCCAATGGTGGGAGTCGTGGCGGAAGCGCGCAAAGAAAGAGATGCCGAAGCGCATCGTGTCGACCAATCGACGAAAGAAGCGCAAGATCGCTGCCAAGATTGAGGATCCTGAGGAGGCGGGTGGATGCAATGTCGAGAGGCCACGTCCGGTGGATGAGTTTGAGGTGGACGAGAATAAAGTGTTCGAAGACTTGCGGATATTGATCAAGGTGCGTTTACATCGTGGTGTCGTCGGCGGAGCATTGACCGTGCTTGCGTCAGCTCGATATCATCGTGGGATCCATGAAGCTGGATGATCAGTTTGAGTGGGACCTAGAGAACCAGGAGGCTTCCCCAGAACAATTTGCCGAGGTGTATGCTGCAGAACTGGGATTGGGTGGAGAGTTCAAGTGAGCATGCACATTTCAACGATACGTGTGTGGCGCCTAATGATTGTCTAGGACTGCCATCGCGCACTGTATACGGGAACAAGTGCAAGTGTACCAAAAATCACTCTTCCTCGTTGGCCATCCTTCCGACGGCTCCGCCGTCCAAGACGACGATCTTCGCATGTCTTTTCTACCCGGCCTTACTTTCGCAGCGAGAACAATGGACCAAGTCCAATCCTTTACGCCCATCCTCAACTACCTCAGCGATGGCGAGATTGAAAAGAACGAAAAAGAACGCGAAAAGGAGCTTACCAAGAGGCGGAAACGAAATACACGTGGTCGCCGTGGTATCGCGCTCCCGGACCGCGAACCCAACCGTACTTACCGTACCCCTGCGGTGGGCTTCCCTGAACTGGATGCTGCGACTCTCGCCCTTGCTGCTGCCGTGAGTGCGCCTACGTCGAGGCGTGCAGCTGCAGCTGCAGCCCAACTGACGATTGCCAACATGGTGGCGTCAGAGAACGGGACTGCCATCATGCCATTGCAGTTGCCACCCCAACAGTCGACTCCACAAGTACCGTTGCCGTCAGGCAAGGAGAAGAAACCAAGAGGTCTGTTCAAAGCACCCGATTATCCTCGCGAAATCCTGCATCCGCGCGCCCATGTGTCTGCGCCGACACCGACGACCGCCATTGAAACTGTTTCCATGTTACCCTCCTCGTTACTCGAAAGCGACCCGCCCGCGCCGGTCGTGAATAACCCACCACCCCCATCAGATGCCAAGGCGACGGCGAAGAAGGCGAGGGAGAGTGAGCGGGAAGCGAGAGAGAGAGAGTTTGTGGATGGACAACATGCCAATGTGATAAATGGTGTTTGGCACTGCTCTAATTGTGGCTGTCCCGAAAGCATCGCGATCGGGCGGCGAAAAGGACCTTTGGGAGACAAGTCTCAGTGTGGGACCTGCGGTATGCAGACCGTCTTTATTTTGATGTACGTCGGTTTGATGATGCATTTCTGTTTTAGGCAAGTTTTGGCATCGGCATCGACGTCCGCGTCCGGTCCAATATAATCCGGACCCACAGCACCATCTCAACTTGAGAAACGAAGAACAGGGCAAGACCCCCGCGAAGAAGCGAGGTCGAGGGGCGAATTCGGTCACTGCGGATGGTGCGGAGACGCCGAGCCGGCAAAAATCTGAGCTGTGGGTCGAAGTACCGACACGACCGCCGAATTCCGCGACGGTACCCCCGTCCGAGGACGATCGACCGGTATCCCCGGTATCAACGGCATCCAGCGTCTCCGAAGCACCTCTGGCGCAACAAACGCTCAAATCGAACGGCGCGAGTCAATCGACCTCTGGTGCACCGCGTCCGACTCCAGACTCGCCCCGACCACCCGGAAACGTTGCTCTGAGTTCACCTGGTGGAGACCTACCGTCGCACGCGGGCGGCGGTACAGACGTGAGCCTGCGTGTTTTCTGATGTGGATGTTATTGATGCTCAAACGTCAAGTGACAGTCTTCAGTACCCACGTGGCTGTCTACCGCGATGGTGAGCTTGCAGGCCAAGTACCCAGACGACAAGTTCGAGGCGATCTTACGTAAGTCGTCAGCCAAGGCGGCGCCGGAGTGGCGAATAAAATGCCTGGACTGTCCTGGCAAGGTGCGCCCCTCCACACACCGTCGGGTCGCTCTCTGACGGTGACCCAGTTGTACAACACCGGCCCGAATGACTCGTTGTCGAATTATGAGGTTCACTTGAAGAACCGACAGCATCGGTTACGGGTGTCGAGTCGCGTCAAGGATGCGGCGTCCTAGCACGCGTTGGATATCTAACGAAATGGCTGTTTTTTTGCTTTCCCCCCGTCACTCTTTCGTTTTCGGTCGTGTTGGTCTACTATGATCCCCCCTGCTGTGTCGTGTACCTGCTTGTACATACTTTATTATCCTGTTTATCTGCTCTCCCGCCAAAAGATGAATGTCGCCGTGGCGAGCGTTAGATCTAAATATGATTTATGTAGAGTATAAATTATCTAGATCTGGGTGTATGACTTGAATTGGATTCATCATGACTCTGGTTACCATTGCCAATGATAGATCGGAAAGAACAGTGTCAGCGCTTCAGCAACGGATCATTCTCACCACGCGGGCCCCGGCTGTGTCCACGAAGACGACTGAAATTCAAAGTGTTGTAAAGGCGAGTGCTTCCTGGTCTGCCTAACTCAGAGATGTCATTGGCAGTTAAACATTTTCAATTCCCACTCCGTACGCCCCACACTTGGCAAGCAACAAGTGTAGTTGCTCAACTAAAACTGGCAGCCCGAGCACGCACCTAATATCAGTTCTCCCAGGTAGCACTGCTTCATACTGCAAGCGGAGCCGTACAAGAGTCAGATGTATTGTGATTCGGCCGTCCTCATCTGAACCACGTCGTCTCCCGCACCTTTTCTCCACCCTCACGTCACCAACATGCGCCTGATATTCAGTACGACTGACCACATGGACACGGACATTTCTGACGAACACGGACACATTTACTACACCGTTTCCACGTCCTCTGGGTTCAGGAAAGTGACGACGATTACCAAGTATAGTTGGAACGACTCGTCGAGTGGTATCCCGGAGACGCTGGGTACCATTGAATGGCACCGATTGAGTGAGACGATGATTCGGTTTAATGGGAGGCAGGTAGCTGCGGACAACATGCTCGAGCAGCATACTATGTGGAGCAGGTACGTGGTCGTCGGAGTCACGTTTTTCGATGGCTGAATGAACGGCATACAGAGGACGCACATTTCTGGGCCCCGATCAGCGTACATACAAGTGGAAACTGCTCACGACGCATTGTTGGGTAGGTCCCACTCTCCCATGTTTTGCATCTTCGGATTCGATGTGCACACAGATGAAACTTGCCGACACCAACATTGAGCTCGTCCGGTTCCACAGGAAGAATCATGGGATTATGAAACCGGTGCATCCGGCTTATTTGGACGTTAATGATCGGGTGGTGTCCATGTTGGATCATGTCATTCTCACGTTTGTCTATGTGGAGCGCGTGCGGCTGCAGAGAAAGAGACGGTGACCCCGGGTGGGGATGGGAGCACCGGGAGGTGTATATTTCTAGTGGAGTTCGCCTCGAACACAAGGTAAGTATGCCAGTTCCAGTGCCCCTGCTTTGAAGTGATGAGATTCAAGGATGTAGCGCCCTGACCACAGGTGCCAGTATCGCTTTGACCAATGGTATAATTTGACGAGTTACATATGTATGGACTTTGAACACCATCCATCGAACGTTGTATTATTCTGTTGCGTTTTATTCATCGTTATCAGTGTGGTTATTCTTTAAAGTACCCCTCTCAATGCTTGCGAGCCCGCGGCCGCGTTTCGGGCGAGTACTTCCTTGATAAAGGACCAGACGAATCACTGCGAACTCATTAATAATATCATGGCTGATCCTACCAGCTTCTGGGATTAATCAGGTACGATGGATCATCCGAATCTGAACATCAGTTCCCACTGCGACTGTTTTCACAGACAGCACCGAACAATGACGAGCAACACAGCGTCCTCCCAACTATGGCGACCCGATATGGATCAGGAGAGGCCACCACTTTTGTTGGGCGAAGTGTACAGACCAGACATACTCGCCGTGATCGAGCGGGAGATCGATGCGCTCCGTCCTTCGTTGAGGACGTTGAGCGATAAGATTCACACCATCGGGCCGATCCCTCAGATAATGCATATCATTCGATCGTTCATATCTTGCATATCCAATCGTGTCGACGCCATGTCAATGGTATGATACAATGGCCCACCCAGAACTCAAGTTCGAGGATCAGTGCGTACTTTTTCTTGTCGATCTGAGTCCAATCAACTCACATGGGATCAGCTACGCACATGACGAATACACGCGCTTCATGAAGACGCAGGGTTTCGAGGTTCAGCAACACTACCCCCTTGACACTGCTTGGGTCGCGACCTACACTTACGGCCACGCTGGCGACGGAAAGGCTTCTCGTTCAAAATGGAGTCCTTGGTAAATGACCTTTTCCGGACTCACTTATCACCTCGGCCACGTATCTCATCACTGTACATGGCCTAGGCGAGGAGTTTGAAGATATTTTTCACAAACGGTACGGTGGTATCGGCTATGAGTGGGGTCGTCCAACTCGCGAATCGCGATCACAATGTTGCGCCTGTGGAGAAAAGATGAATGTCGTCGTGGCGAGCGTTAGATCTAAATGTGATTTATGTAGAGTATAAACTATCTAGATCTTGAATTGGATCCATCCTGACTCCAGTGTTTCCTCTGGTTGCCATTGCCAATGACAGATCGGAACGGATTGGACACGCTTGGGAGTGTCAGCGTCATTCTCACCACGCGGGGGCTGTGTCTACGAGGCTAGGCGGTACAACTCAGTGGACCGCCTAATTAAACTGAGTCAGACGTGTCACTGACCGCAGCGCAAGTACTGTGCCTTATTCAAGGCACTGGTAGTTAAACATTTTCAATTCCCACTTCAAGCTCCATTCCCTTTCCCGGTGCACCCCGCACTTGGCAAGCAACAAGTAGTTTCAGTTGAGGTCGGTGAGTAACTATACACCGCATGCGGCAGCCCGAGCACTGCTTCTTTACGGGCACCTATCAGTTCCGCCAGGTAGCACTGCTTCATACTGCAAGTGGAGCAGTACAAGAGTCAGATGTATCGCGATTCGGCCGTCCTCATCTGACCCACTTCATCTCGCACCTCTCCTCACCCTCACGTCACCAACATGCGCCTGATATTCAGTACGACTGACCACATGAACACGGACATTTCTGACGAGCGCGGAAACATTCATTATACCATTTCCACGTCCTCTGGGTTCAAGCCTAAAGTGACGGCGATTACCAAGTATAGTTGGAACGACTCGTCGAGTGGTATCCCGGAGACGCTGGGTACCATTGAATGGCACCGACTCTTGGGTGAGACGATGATTCGGTTTAATGGGAGGCAGGTAGTGGCAGACAACATGCTCGAGAAGCATATGTGGAGCAGGTACGTGGTCGTTGGAGTCACGTTTTTCGATGGTTGAACGAACGGCATACAGCGGACGCACATTTCTGGGCCCCGATCAGCGTACATACAAGTGGAAACTGGCCTCGACGCATTGTTGGGTACGTTCCGCTCTCGCCCATGTTTTGCATCTTCGGATTCGATGTGGACACAGATGAGACCTGCCGACGCCGACGTCGAGCTCGTCCGGTTTCACAGGAAGAATAATGGGATTATGAAACCGGTGCATCCGGCTTATCTGGACGTTGATGATCGGGTGGTGTCCATGTTGGATCATATCATTCTCACGTTTGTCTATGTGGAGGCTGAGCGTGTGCGGCTGGAGAGAAAGAAACGGGCGGGTCACCGGGGGATGGGAGTACAGCCGATGATAGGAGTACAGGCGGGAATGGGAGCAGCGGGAGGCGCATGTTGCTAGTGGAGGTCGCCTCGAACACAAGGTAAGTATGTCAGATCTAGTGCCCCTGCTTTGAAGTGATGAGGTTCAAGGATGCAACGCCTTGACCACAGGCGCCAGTATCACTTTGATGACCAATGGTATGATTTGACCAGTTACATGTGTATGGACTTTGGACACCATCCATCGGACGTTGTATTATTCTTTTGCGTTTTGTTCATCGTTATCAAAGTGGTTATTTTCTTGCCTCCTTGATAAAGGACCAGACGAATCACTGCAAACCCATTAATAATATCATGGCTCACCGTTCGGATCCTATCAGCTTCTGGGATTAATCAGGTACGATGGATCACCCGAATCTGAACATCAGCTCCCACTGCGACGGTTTTCACAGACAGCACCGAACAATGACGAGCAACACAGCGTCCTCCCAACTATGGCGACCCGATATGGATCAGGGGAGGCCACCACTTTTGCCGGGCGAAGTGTACAGACCAGACATACTCGCCGTGATCGAGCGGGAGATCGATGCGCTCCGTCCTTCGTTGAGGACGTTGAGCGATAAGATTCACGGTGAGTGACTATCGGGCCGATCCCTCAAATAATGCATATCATTCGACCGTTCATACCTTGCATATTCAATCATATCGACTCCATGTCAATGGTATGATACAATAGCCCACCCAGAACTCAAGTTTGAAGAGCAGTGCGTACTTTTTCTTATCGATCCGAGTCAAATCAACTTACATGGGATCAGCTACGCACATGATGAATACACACGCTTCATGAAAACGCAGGGTTTCGAGGTTCAGCAGCACTACCTCCTCGACACTGCTTGGGTCGCGACCTACACTCACGGCCGCGCTGGCAATGGAAAGGCTTTCCCGGTGCTTGGCGTGAACTCGGAAATGGATGCGTTACCTGGGATCGGACATGCGTGTGGGCATAATCTGATCGGCATCGCGGGGGTGGCGATCGCATGTGCAGCCAAGACAGCAATGGAGGTGCTAGATATTGATGGGAAGGTCGTTTTACTTGGGACGCCTGGTTAGCTTGTTTTCTCCCAGCAACAAACGACGGCATAGGGCCGGGAGCTAATGTAGGTTTTGTTCCTCCTTTAGGTGAAGAAGGCGGCTTTGGAAAAGTAAAATTGTTGGAAGGGGGTGCGTATAACGGGCTGGACGTTTGTCTGATGTATGTGATGTTATCCTTCAAGCTGGCCTCTCGGGCTGGTCTCCGTTCTGTTCCTCCATCTTTCAAGCTTCTCGAAGGTGTTGCTGAAGAATACGGTATTCTACACATAGGTGCCATCCTGCTCCTGGCCCACCGCATGGCGCCAGTCTGAGTAGCTCATTGGCCGTCTTTCAACGTCAAGTGGATTATACCGGGCACACGTAAGAGACGTGATCATTCTGTGTTCACAATGAATGACCGCCTATTTTCTCCAGCGCACATGCGGGCCTTAGCCCTTGGGAGGGTCAAAACGCCCTCGACTCCGCCGTGCTGGCATATACCAACATTGGGCTTTTACGCCAACAAATCAAACCCACGCATCGCGTGCATGGTGTATTTGGTGGACAGGACTGGGCGCCCAATAGTCTGTGATTGTCCCTGCGTTACATCTGATCGTCACTGAGTGTGGTTTCCCCCAGTCATTCCTGATCAAGCTACTATGCAGTGCGTGTTATCGATTTCCTTTTGTCTGGTTTGATTGCGAGCAGTGCAAGCATAGTTGGTATGTGCGTGCGCCGACAACCAATGAAATGTTCGAGACGGCCGCTCGAGTCAAGAAGTGCTTCGAGTACGACAACGGCACTTCCACTGAACCATGTCTGATCATATCTTCAGGGCTGCAGCAACTGCGACTGGATGCACGATGAACATCAGCTTCGAAGGTGTTCGAAATGAGCTCGTCCAAAATGGAGTCCTTGGTAAGTGTCCTTTTCCGGACTCATTTGTCACCTCGGCCACGTATCTCATCATTGCACATGGCCTAGGCGAGGAGTTTGAAGATGTTTTTCACAAACGGTACGGTGGCATCGACTATGAGTGGGGTATCGCTGGCGCTTCAACGGATTTTGTACGATTTGCCACCCACTGTATTTGATTCAGCTGATAACGAATCCTATCTCAGGGTAATGTGTCATATAGTATGTGCGGTTTGGTTTTCATTCCTGAAGTGATGACGACGTGCTGCAGTGATCCCAGGCCTGCACCCCGGTTTCTGTACGTTGTCTTTCCTTGTCGTTGCAAGTCGCGTTTCCTGAGTTATTGTATAGCCATTCCCACTGTTCCGGGAGGAGGGAACCACACGCGGGAATTTACGCGCGCAGCGGCTACGGACGCTGCGCACGAGGCGTGTTACAACGTGTCGAAAGCACTGGCGCATGTAGGTATGAGGGTCTTGACGGACGAGGCGTTCTTGGCAAGGGTGCGTTAGCCTGGCTTGTTGGTACAACCCCTAGTGTGGCCACTGATCTGACCACCTAGGTTAAAGCTGCATTCGAGGAAGATGGTAGGAAGAGAGGCGACTAAACGAGTCACGTCAGTGCAGAATGTATGAGCCTCAGAGGGAATATGCAATGCGTTGCTGGAAACCGCGGATTACTTTCGGTACTGTGCGCATGTTCCCAGACCTACCCCACTGACTTGATTGGGTATGGTATGTCCCGGCGGGCCTGCATTCCAGCTGTCAACTCGTTTGTATTTCGCCTCGGGAGACCCGTCCGATCCTGTCTGCTAGCGTCACCGACTAACGTAACTTGTGTGTCGGGCTCGTTAGGGATCGGAGTTGAAACCGTTCAACGGGCCCGTCCAACTCGCGAATCGCGATCACAATGTTGCGCCTGTGGAGAAAAGATTTCTTCTATATTCTGCAGGCTAGATGCCTCCGAAGAGAAGGGGTTTTCAAGTTTCTACAAGTTGCTCGCAAGTGGTGAGTCCTACGTTGTTCTGTTTCTCGGGTTGTATCGTTTCAACGTCACTGTCGGCTAGCACAGTCAATGTGATCCTTTAACGATAGCCTCGTCAATAGGTCAATGCCAGAATAGGAGTGGTTGCTCACGTAGCCATTGCAACCGCTGTCACTGAACTTCAAGGTTTGATGCAGCGGGGAACTTAGGTCGCTGGGTTCAAATTGCGGGGTAACCACATAATCCTGGATTCACCAGTGACGGTCAAGCCTGGAACCGAACAACGCCAACGTTGTGCATTCCATGGTTCAGAACAATAAGGCGAGAAGTAGACCGAATAACACCATTCTTGTCAATGCGTGCTACACTGGCTCACTCCTGAAGAGTATAAAATCCATGGGTTTCCTCGCCTACTGCAACCCACGATCAAGTATCACCAAGATTCTCCTCCTCAACAACCTGCCCCCAACTCTCTGAGCCATGTCCACCGATGACCGCCAACCCAACTGCAACCCGGTCGGACGGCCGCGTCA
>JBBPMD010000173.1:0-42882 GCA_038090095.1 Zangia roseola
ACAAGAGAAAGACAGAATACGTGCATTGCCAACATACTGGGGGGGAACCGGGTAGCAGCGAGGAAGAATTCTGAGCATCGTAAAAATGAGAGTGATCGTGTTGAAGAATCTGGAGTGACCGGCCCGGGGCCGGTCTGAATCTCCGACGTCCGTCAGTGCAATCCCTTGCTCCTGATCCCACTCCCAAACTAGAATCCGCTCAGTCGAGCTCTGGCTTGATTCGCTTAGCACACATCTACCTTAATCGCACTCGATAGTTTCAACTTGTCAGGTATGGCATTTTGTTTCGCTCGTTTAGTAGGTTGGAACTTGGAACTTACAACCTGAAATTGTCCGTCGTTTACACTCAGGGTATAATAAGCGCAGACGTTCCATCAAGTTGTTTTTCAGCACCTCAAACGGTAAACCTTTTTGCATGATCTCTAAGCATTTAGTTTCCTGGACCTTGCTTGTATTGGCCGCCGTGCCACTTTCCACAGGGATTCGGTTTCTTGAGCCTTTCCCCAACGGGACTACCGAGTGGCGTATCAATAAACCCAATCCCGTTCGTTGGTATGTCGACGCATTACCGTTCGATCCGCTGCCTCACACGTCTTCTTCACAGGGTTGGCGACGCCGGCCCCGGAAATACCTATGGCGACCTATCTATCGTTTGGCTGACAGGATATGAAGTGGGTAGGTCTCTCACCTTATAGTTTAACCAGCATCGCCATTGAACAAACTCGTAGATTCTCTGGTGCTGGTTACCAAGGTCAGGATCGCAGATGGCGCAGTTGACGTGACCATCACCGGAAATGCTCACTCTGGCAGATACCAGCTTCATTGTGAGTCCACTCGCTCAACACTCGTGCTGTAACTGCACCTGACATCCTTTTGAAGTTGACGTTAGCCCGGGAAA
Source organism: Zangia roseola (assembly GCA_038090095.1). Classification (NCBI taxonomy): domain Eukaryota; kingdom Fungi; phylum Basidiomycota; class Agaricomycetes; order Boletales; family Boletaceae; genus Zangia; species Zangia roseola. The sequence continues at coordinate 899 of JBBPMD010000173.1, forward strand.
CTCAGACTTCAGCGGAGCGTTCATGATTGTTTGAACAACGGGGTTATTCACGCCTTTCGTACAAAAACAACAGGTAAATGGTTGCAGGCAGAGACGAATTCTGAGAGTGGCTCGCCTAGCGAACATTCAGTGTTTGGACATCTGAAAGGGTTATCCTTATGACCATGTACCTCGAGCTATCAGATAACACGTGACGTGCTAAGCGGCCCATCAGGGAAAAGTCGGGATCCGTGATAATCATTTGTCTCATAACTTGCCAATCGTCTAAATTGGTAATGCATCTAACCTACGACCGCACACAGAGTTCGAACAGCTCGAGGACGAGTACCCTAAACGCATAGCCTATTATGTAAATAGAACCTCGGCTCGCCGCTCGTACTAACTGCCTCGGAGCTTGCCTCGGAGTCAACTCGGAGTCATTGGAAACGAGTAATGGCATATATTGCAGCACGAGCACAACCACACACCGACAAGGGCATTCCACAATAAGGTGGGGGTCAGGATGGAAATCTAGTGCTCACGGCCTACTACTAGTCATTCATTTACTTGATATATTCAATTTGATGGCCGCCAGCGTGCGCTGCGCGACATTGTAATGACACTCGAGCAGTCTCAGGATTCTGTTTGCTTCCGAAGAAGAGTGCGAACCAACGGGTTCAAACAGGGATAGGCCTGAGTTTAAACAGTTTAATTCATGGCTACGGGATGGTTTGACAGTAGCATCTCAACTTCTTGCAGCTCGGAGCTTCACGATGAGCATACTCATGACGAAAATAAATATATTCACCCAACACATTGTACCAATGTTATGGGTCTTCTTGTAAAGCACGTCATTTAAACGGTTCGTCGCGTAACTTGGTAAAGCCACGTGGTACGTTGACTATGCATGGAGCTCCTGAATATCCTCGACGAATTCTTACGTCAACAGGAATGGATCGCTGAAGAAATTCTTAGGCCCAACTACCACTTAGAGATAAAGTCAGGTGGGACGAGGGCACAAGGACAGGCGGACTTGCAATTAAGTTGACATACGCCGGGCTTGAACACCCTGGTGAACGTGAACGGAACACGGTTCTCCCCTGCACGGAGTTCAATTTCTCCGTACAACGCTTCCCCTACGAGCTTCCTTAAGGGCAATCCCAGGTGAACGAGGTGAGAGACGTACAATCGTACGTTCCTATGGCAACCACACTTTCCACCACCCGCCACAATGAGATGCTCGTGGCGCTTACATCAATGTTACCGCTGACTTGACTGTGAAAAAATCGATATGAGGGAGTGGGCCTCACAAGAGCGCATCAACATACAATACGGCATCATGAGACTGCGAGTCATTCCCATGCAGAACGGTGGCTTCGTTGGGGAACTTCCATTCAATTTTGAGTGGGTCGGCCAGGGAGACTGACATAAAGGGTGCAATTGCAAGTAAGGAAACTAAGTACTTGGAGATCATCGCAGAAGTGATTTTTAAATGCTGAATTATATGGGAGGGGGGTTATATATACCTTGTTCGGAGCGCAAGACATGGATGATGTGCGACTCTCCGATCTTTATGCTACGGGTCTAAGGCGCACTAGTGTCATGCCCAACAAGTTGAAACCATGAGTTGGAAACAGTGTTTCGACTCGGCTGTTGCGTGTGTGAGCGTGCAGAGACGAGACGCGAAGGGTGGGAGATAGTGCTTACCGCGGACAAGACTGATCTCATCAATTGAGATAAAATAGCTGCAAGAGTAATCTGCAAACCCCGCCATTATGTCAGGATTACCCACTGGTATATTTATGATGAAGCATCGGATTGCTACTAATGATTGCTACCGAACGGATCCTTTGAAACAGAGATCTGAACATGTCTGTAGGATTCAGAAACCTGAACAGTGGTGCATAGTACCGCACACCCAGTAGTTCAAGTTAGCGAGTATCTGAACTTTAGGTCTTGAGGTCTGCGTGTCCGTTCTTACCCACAGTGGTGTACACGCAGTGTTCAATCATACCCGCTCGCGAAAAACCACGCGCCCGAAAAGGTTGGGTTGGCGTGTACTTCGAATCTTCGACACGGTGTCGCCTGTCGTCAGGCTCCGGTCATGATGTGTTTTCGTTGATAGAAATTGTTAGGTGGGACAACTCACTTCTATTGATCTCAACTGGACTTTCAGTGTGTCATATACACCTCAGGCCTCAGTCACCAATCATGATGCGAAGAAGTGCATGCGATGTATCCCGTTTGCGTTCGAGGACTCATTTGCGGTGCCCTTGGTGCCAGGAACGTCTCACCTACCCTCGGTGTGACCTTATTGTCCCGTTTCATGACTCTTGTCTTTCCACCGCCAGCCTGTCATCATGCCATCTTCTGCTCACGCTCACCTACCAAGCGTGTGTTAGGGCATTTTTGATTGAGAAACACTCGCCCTCGCCATCATCGTGGTTGCAGGCTGTCGCAGCGGCCGCGTTGTCACATTATCATCTTGTATCACCGCAGCATTGTGGTGGCGGCGGGTCGTTGTGATTCGCCGATGGAATTGAGTATCGGGGCCAACTAAACCGTAAGTGGCGAAGGAATTGAGGTCGATCGGAGGGCGGCAGCACGGTAGGAATTGTAAAGTGAAGAGGTATCACCCACCATGATCGTGTTACCGTGGTCACCAGTGTCGCGTTGTGATGGTTGTCGTTATATTAGTCTGCAGTAAGATTCCATATGTTAGCGTTCTTTCAAGTTCATCTAGGATGAAAAACGAAAGCGATGGTGAAAGGAACCTTTCTGAAAAAGCTTGAAAGACAAGAGAATGACAGAATACATACATTGCCAACACACTGTGGGGAGGAACCGGGTAGCAGCGAGGAAGAATTCTGAGCATCGTAAAAACAAGAGTGATGTTGCAGCTCGCAATGGGTTGGGTTGAAGAATCTGGAGTGACCGAACCGGTCTGAATCTCCGACGTCAGTGCAATCCCTTGCTCTCGATCCCATTCCCAAACTAGAACCCGCTCAGTCGAGCTCTGGCTTGATTCACTTAGCACACATCTATCTTATCGTATCCGATAGTTTCAACTTGTCAGGTATGGCAGTTTGTTTCACTCGTTTAGTAGGTTGGAGTTTGCAACCTGAAATCGCCTGTCGTTTACACTCAGGGTATAATAAGTGCAGACGTTCCATCAAGTTGCCTTTCAGCACCTCAAACGGTAAACCTTTTTGCATGATCTCTAAGCACCTATTTTCCTTGCTTGTATTGGCCGTCGTGCCACTTTCCACAGGGATTCGGTTTCTTGAGCCTTTTCCCAACGGGACTACCGTGTGGGATATCAATAAATCCTATCCCGTTCGCTGGTATGTTGACGCATTACCGTTCGACCCGCTGCCTCACATCGTCTTCTTCACAGGGTTGGCGACGCCGGTCCCGGAAATACCTATGGAACCCTAACTATCGTTTGGCCAAAAGGAAATGCACTAGTATTGCGTAAGTCTCTCACCTAGCTTACTCAGCATCACCACAATTTGAGCAAACTCGTAGAATCTCTGGACCTGGTTACATGGGTCAATATCGCAGGTGGCGAAGTTAACGTGACCATCGGCGGATATGCACGCCCTGGCAAATACCAGCTTCATTGTGAGTCCAATCGTCCAACACTCGTGCCGTAACCACACATGACATCCTTTTGAAGTTGACGTTAGCCCGGGAGACTCAGACTTCAGCGCACCGTTCATGATTGTTTGAACATACAACGAGGCTATTCACGCCTTTGGTACAGAAACAACAGGTAAATGGTTTCAGGCAGATACGAACTGTGTTCTGAGAGTGGCTCGCCTAGCGAACATTCAGTGTTTGGACATCTGAATGGGTTATCCTTGTGATCATGTACCTCGAGCTATCAGACTGTTTGTGCAAGGCAACTTAGCTGCGGTTGCTGCCAAAGGACTCTGAGCCGGACGGATCAAAGACTTGAGACTCCGCCAGTTCGGCACGAGGAGAGGGTCCCTCGACCACCATTTTGATCGAGGAGCGTGTAAGAGAGCGATGAAGAACAACCCGCTATGTACTAGTGCTGTACTTCACTTGATGGAAAGAGCGTCGTCTTCTTTCTCCACCCGCCAGTTGGACGTTATGATCGCGTCGATCGGCCGCAGGGGCGGCAGGGCTGTTCCAAACTCGGTTTTTGTTCAAGGGTGCCTCTCGCACTAGCAGCGGTCCTCCCGCTCACCCCCGTCGTCGTCCGTTACCCCCGGTACCCTCGACACCTCCACAGCGCCTCGCCATGGCTCAAAACACACAATGACAATTCCTCCCAGTGTCCGTAAAGCGGCGTGTCAAATGACGCATCGACGTCGCATATCATCCACGACCGTGTACGTTTCCACCCCCCTCGATCTATGCCGTTTTCTGGTCTTGCTACTCCCATCTGATTCTGCATTCCTAGGCGTGCCTCTCCAAGCTCATTGTTGATGTCCATTCCTTGTATGTGCTCGTTTCACTGCACTGTGCCTCTATTTTGTTTCACTTGTTGTCTTGACCTTTGACCTGTTCGCTGTCCAGCATCATGTTCTCCGCACCAATGGGTCGTTTGGGCATTTAGTTTCCTCTAGGGGAGCCGGTGGTTCCCTTGGTCGACGATGCTTGTCTCAGACATGCATAGAGCAAAACGGTTGGACAATAGTACAGTCACTGATTTTACAATCAACTCTGGCATAGTTTCCGATCCGGGTCGAATCATCCATTTCGACGCCTAGTTTCGCACAGGGTAGAACTCAATCTATTCTTTGTTGTGAATACCCGATAGATTGTCAATTCGATTCATACAATCTAGTATTAGTGCTCCTGCTGATGGTTTGGCAGAGAGCGGGAGATATCTGATACCCGTACCTAGGTTTGCATTCACGAGTTAAGCCCGTTACATGAATAAAATTGGAAGCGCTGTCACGGTAAATATACGTAACATTACTCCGGGCTTGAAGCTTCAAGTACAATGGGGACCTAACTCCCAGTGCTGTCCAGTCTGGCCTCGGTGTTCATGCACGTGGTCACAAGAAATAAATACGTTCGAGAAAGTCCAATACTATAAATATGGAAGTCACAAATATCCATGGATCATGCACCGGAACGAGCGGAGAAACCCTCACTGTCGTACACTGATCCATCCGCCACCACTTGGGGGAACGTTAGCTGGGTAGCGACAGTGAGTAAGTAAACTCACAAAGAAGTTGACATTTTTCGGAGGCGAAAAACGTGATCATGAATGAAATATGGTTCACCCCACTTTGGAGCGTAACGTTGGTACGCAAAGTTTGGTCTACGAGCATATTAAATGGCGATATTGGTTGCGCTGGACGAGAGACGTACATCTAGGAAGGCCATTACCAGTGGCGAGGTCGACAATAATCAGGTCAGTAGGCTGATTCATTGTTGTGGAGTTGACAGGTACATCCCTATGGATAAGGTGGTGTGAGAAGGTGGGTCGCACAAGAACGCATGGACGTACAGTACAGCATGATGCCAGTAAGTTCCGTTATGGGCGGTCCACAATGTAGTCCCTTTGTGGGGGTATCTCCACGTAATTGTCACGGGCCCACCCAGGGAAAGCGACGCGGAGGCAATGAATGCCAGAAAGACGGCGAACGCCTTGCAGATCATGGTGAAAAGGTAGAGACTGTCTAAATGGCATGGAAGAGTGTTATTTCCTAAGTGTAAAGGATTAGATGGTTTCGGAGTCTCCGAGGGGCAGGCTACAAGTTTGAAACCGAGTGTCATGCCAAACAAATCCAAACCATGAAGTGGAAATAGGGCGCAATTAGGTTCCTGCGTACGAGCTGGAACAGACTGAGGTGAGGAGAGACAACGGACGAGACTGACTCGGATTTTGGTATTTGAGGCAGGACAGTGACTGCAAGCAGCGCCATGCCATCCCCCGTCAAGTCAAAGTGGCTTCGAGTTCAATATCGTATTTGTGGGTCCCGCACCTGCCAGTCCGCAGTGGATGACGCTTGTACAAGTCCATGTGATGCTGGCTCCCCGTGTAACGGACCGGTTGATCTTGCGCCGTTTGCCACAACACATAACGCTACTGTAACGCGTGACGTGCTAGGCGCATCAGGGAAAAGTCGGGATCCGTGATAATCTTTTCTCTCACAATTTGCCATTTGTCCTTACTCATATTGGTCCTTAATGCATCTAACCCACGACCGCACACAGAGAGTTCGAACAGCTCGAGGACGAGTACCCTAAACGCACTGCCAGGGTTGACAAGATCATTCAAACGATCACCTTCGAGAATCGAGCTATGGAGAGGGGCTGCGATGAGGCTACGCGACAGGCTCCGACCTCACCTGAGTTTCTGAATTGCATCATCCATGCACTTTCGATGCCTGGTTCTAGCTGTAGTCTATTATGTAAATAGAACCTCGGCTCGCCGCTCGTACTAACTGCCTCGGAGTCAACTTCTCAGAGTCATCGGAAACGAGTGATGGGCCGCATCGCAGCACGAGCACGAGCACACACTGACAAGGGGCGCCCGCACTAGTGTAGGCATTTCACAATAGAGTGGGGGCCAGGATGGAAGTCTAGTGCTCACGGTCTACTACTAGTCATTCGTTCACTTGATGTATTCAATTTGATGATCTCGCAGGACGAATTTCGGTGCAAACTGCGTTGATCCTCGTGATTCAGCTCACGTTTGCGCAATTTAGTGAGGCGTGAAACTTGGCCGTTAGAGCACTGCATGATATCTATAAAGTTCGATGATTCGATCTGTACAACCGATCAATTGCCTATGCTATTCATGCGATCCACTAATACCCCTGATGGTTTGGGAGTGAATATCTTATACCCGCAAGGTTCGACTTCACGAGTTAGTTTGCTAAATATATTCGGAAGCTTAGTGGACTCTGATGTCGTGGTGAACACACGTAACGTTACCTCGGACTTGAAGAACGATAGGGACCCGCCGCCTGTAACTGCTGGGATTGCACATTCATGTCGAATAAATATGCAAGTCACGACTCACGAGTATCTCCATGGATCATGCATGAAAGGAGAAACCCATACTGTCATACACTACGCCATTTGCCACCACTCGGGGAAAGTTAGCCGAGGTAGCGGCAATGGGTAAGTAGGCTCACAAAGAAGTTGGCATTTTTCGGAAGTGAAATTTTTGACGATGAATGGAATATGGTTCACCCCATTTTGGAGAGTAACGTTGTTACTCACAGTCTTGTCTACGAGCTTCAACTTTAATGATGATATGATTGGTTGCGCTGGGCTCGGAGAGACGTACATCTAGGAAGGCCATTACCAGTGGCTAGATCGACGAGAATCAAGTCAGTAGGCTCGTTTCCTATTTTGAAGTAGACATGTATATCCCTGTGGAAGGCGGTGTGAGGAGGTGGATCGCACTGGCACAAGGATGCATCAGCATACAATACAGCATGTGCCAGCAAGTTCCGTTGCCGGTCGTCAAATTAGTCCCTTCATGGGGGTATCTCCATGTAATTGTGCGGGGTTCACCCAGGGAAAGTGACGCGGAGGCGATGAGTGCCAGCAAGAAGGCAAAAAGTTTGGAGATCATGGTAGAAAGGCGGAGGGATGGAATTATAACCTGACATTTCCAGAGTGTATAGGATATTAGACGATTTCGGAGTCTCCGAGGAGCAGCCGGCCCTAGCAGGCTACAAGCTTGAAACCGAGTACCATCGTGCCCATCGAATCCAAACCATGGATTAGAAATAGTGCGCAATTAGGCTGTGTAAGCGAGTGACGTGCTAAGCGGTGCCCGCCATGTAACTTGCTTCAAGTTTAACTGACTCGGATATAGCCGCTAGCAGACAACAGATCGCTTTACCATGAATGGAATTCAAGTCCGGCGTGATCGATTGATCTCCCGCGGCCGCAACAAACGTTGTTTTGTATGAGTGACAAGATCATTCAACCGATCATTCTTTAAGCCATTGGAAAGCGGCCCTCCGATGTCCCGCCAAGCCCAGCTGGAATTTCCGAATTGAATCATTCATTCCGATTCGTGAGTGACCACACTAAATAGATCCGTGAGCTTTCGATGGGAGTGCTCCCCACTCTGGTCTCAGTTTGTTTCGATCATGATGGCACCACATACGTGGTCACAAAATAAATACTTTCGAGAAACCGGAACACAACTTGAAGAATATTACAGGCAATGTTCAAGTTCATTGGACACGACGGTAGTGAATATCCTTAATGGATCATCAAAGAATGGAGAATCCGTTGCCAGGGTATATTTCAGAGCCTGCCACCACTTGAGGATTGGAACATCAGTTGGGATAGCGACACTGGGCGAGTAGACTCACAAATTAATTGGGATTTTGCGGAAGTAGCATTCTTGGAGACGGGGAACGGAATACGGTTTTCCCCATCAATGAACGTAATGTTATCAACAAGGCTCTTGTCTATGAGCTTCTTTAATGACGACGTTGGTTGAACTGGGTGGGAGACGTACATTCCGGAACCGGCTTGGTGTCCAGGTTGACAAGAATCAACCGGGCGAACTCGTTGGCTACTTTCTTTGGGATGCCGTGCACATTGCTGTGGAGAAGGCGACATGAGTAACTGGGTCCCACGAGATCGCGCCGACATACAATACGGCGTGATGCGTTTCGTGGGTCAAATTAGTCCCTGGGTGGGGGTAAACCCACGTAATGTCGAGGGGACTGGCCAGGGAAAGCGACGCAGAGGCCGCGAGTGCCAATAAGGAAACAAGATACTTGGAGATCATGGCAGGAAGGTAAAAATGGGTCGAATGGGTTGAATGGCATGGAAGCGAGGCGTCGTATTTATACATACTCCAGAGTGTAGAGGCCGGATGATGATGATTTCGGGCTCTCCGAAGAGCGGGCTACGAGTCTGAAACAGAATGTCATGGCCAACGAATCCAAACCACGAACCGGAAATAGGGTGAAGTCACCAGTGGTTTCGTATGTCGGTAAATCTGCAGATGGAGACGAGGGTTCAGAAGTAGGAGATACCACAGACAGACTGATGTCAGCACTTGAAGCAGGGCGGCTGCCAGAGTCACCACACAAGCTCCCGTCGAAGCGAAGCGGCGTTGTCTGGACCAGTATTGTGTAGGTCCCGCGGTCAAGCTCCCCGTGAGTAACACATGTACAAGTCTTACTTGCTGCCCCCTCAGGCTCTGGTTCATAATGAACTGATTGCCATTCAGAGATATTACGCCGCTTTGTGTTGTAACTTGAGCCGTGATGTATGATGCATGGCGTGCTAAGCGAGGTGCCCGCCACTACTAAGTTTCAACTTGATATCGCTCGGTTAGATCAATTCACCACGAATGGAAGGTAAGTCCGACGTAGTCCCACAGGGGCAATACGTTCTAATCTTGTGCGTTGTCTTCGAATGCGTATACAACCTACCACACGATGAGCGCGAACAACTTGAGGACGAGTACGCACTTGCCCACAAGATCATTCGAACGATCGACCTTCAAAACATTGGGGGTGTACCGCGACCGGCAGGCGGCTCGGGCTCTATCGCGGTGGGTTGACTACGACGTCACAGTGCTCCGACGTCCCAATGTTCGCCGCTATTCGGGGATCGTCCGGAGTGACACGGCTGCTCGCGGAAACAGGCACAGCCCACCCTGCCGAGTCCTCCATGTAGACTGACAGTTACTTTGACGGTCGCGCGCCACCGGACCTTTCATTCATATTTGACCTTGATTCCGGATTCTGTATCGATTTCATCTGTTAAAGTTTCGCGTTCCCAACGGGTGATGACGTCCTGCCCGCGGCCGGTCAACTCCATCCCAGTCTCCTGTTGGGTAAAGTTCATGTACGGCATACTTTGCGGCCTACTGTCCCCGGGGGTTGCGTACCAAATGCCCGTTAGCGGGCCAGGGCAGGAATGCCATCGAACCCAGAACCCATCATATGCAGTTAGTGCTGTGTTAAATGTGGCTCGTGGTTAACTCATTTGGTAGAATCCAGAACGCCCTGGAGGGATATAAAGCGGTGGGTGAAGCAGGGCGCATTCCGCCTAACGCCCGTCTCGTCTACTCCAAGCTCACCCTATAGACGATCATGTACTTGTTCAAGGCCGCGTTCTCACTCGCTCTCTTGGCCGGCTCTGCGTTGGCGCAGTCCACGCAGCTGACTTATCCTCCTGCAGGAATCGCGCTTACTACGGGGAGTAACTTCACCGTGCAAGTGTATATGGGGGTCAGTACTAGTGATCGACATACGTCATAGTCATCACGGATGCTTTACTCACCCATGTCAACTCAGGGATACCCCGAGAACATTGATGTCGTCGCCATCGTTGTCGGTCTTGCACCCTGCTATGGCGGCCAGTGCTACCCTGCGAGCGCGTTCATGGGGAACATCCTTTACCAGGGACCGTACACGCCACAACCGGGAAACTATTATGCCAACTATACGGTGACGGTTCCGGAGAGCTTTCCTGCTGGGAATGCGTCGTTGAACGTCATCAACTTTTTCATGGTCGGGGTAAGTGTTCCGCTTTATGTGCGTGCGGATCTGAGCTGTGATGGATCTAGGCGTCGTATGAGCCTATCGTGGACTATTTGAACGAGAATGTCACTGTCGTTGTAAATTAACCATCACTTTGTATGTGGAAAGGATTCTTACGGTCACTTTTTACGATGGACGTTCGATTTGTGGTGTAGTTGTATGGTCTGCGATGTGGCTGTATTAATATTTCGCGACCTCGAAATTCCCACGATTCTCTCCGCTAAACGGTCTAAGGCTCGGGGTCGCACTCAACCCATTCAAATGTTTCGCAGGTACGCAGTAAGTAAGAGTCCACTCATAAATCGCTAGTGCTCACTCATATGCAGTTTCGTGCTTCACGGACGGCCTATTTGGCCTCGGTCGGTGCGGTCGGGACCGTCATTAGCAACTACGAAGACCAGAGCACGCCAGTAGATGTCGTCCCAGAGGTTGCACCCGTCGAAAGTGCCACGTCGGAGGCCGAGCATGTTCCATCGACCGTCGTGGTCGAACCCAAGATATTCTTTCCAGAGCTCCCGGAAAAGGTACGGTTTGCACTGGACTATGTTATTCTCTCTGTAGCGTCTTTCTAAGACACTTTGACAGCTTTCGATATACCCAAAACCAAACCCAACGCTCATTCTCCTCGACACGCCTTCGCCGCTCGAGCTGCAGATTAGACAGGTTCGACAGCAAGCGTGTGGGTATTACTCGGATGCACGCGCGCAGGTGCAGGGCGTGATAAACCGATGGATTCACGTCGAAGACATAGTCGAATGTACGTCCACCCCCCGTCTGCACAAACACTATACTCATCCCCGTACTCCCACTAGCGCGTTTGAAATCCTTCCAAGACCCCGCAGAACCTCTCAACCCCGGTCTGCTGTACACTGGTATATCCGCGCTTACGGCCTCTGTCGTTGTCCGTTCTCGTTCGCTGCCTATCCGGTTTATTTTGCCGCCACTGTCGTTTATGAGTGCGTTTGTGTATTTCCTGCCATTGACGGCGGGCCGTGTGGGCAGTTGGGTCGAGGAACTCGAGGGCATGTACGCGCCGCGCGTAGGTGAGATCAGGCGGACGAGCGTCGCGCATACGAGGATGGCATTGGGTATGCTTGGAGAAAAGTACAAGGAGGGAAGAGAAGAGTTGGGCAAGGGCGCGGGGAGCGTAGTGGAGGGAATCGAGCGCAGTACAGGGTTGAGGTTGAGTGCGGCGTTGGGATGGACTGAGGGTAAAAAGACGGGGTCGGACGAGGACAAGAGTCCATAGATGCTTCTATTAGAATATTATTGCACTCATTTTCGAAAGGATGATCATCTAGCTGAATACAAGTGAGACCAGTGGCGGTTGTCGCAAGTCAGACAAGACCTGCCTCGTCTGTCACTTCTTTTTCGCGCCTGGTTTCGACGGTCTCTCCTTGGCCATCGCTGGCTCCTTTTCACCCTCCACGCTCGCTTGCAACTCCAGCCACTGATCCGCCACAATATCCTCACCAAACCGCTTCTTGAACCGCGTCATACGACCCGTCCCCTCCTCCTCTTCGTCCTGGCTGTTCTCCGAGGACGCGCCACTCACCCGTTCCGTCGCATTCCACAGAGGGTGGTTGGTCGGGTCACGCGTCAAGATAATCTTGGACCGTGGCGAAGTCGTCCAGTGTGTAAATGTGGATCCATCAGCGCGGGTGACGTGCTGGAGGAAGTGGGGGACGACGGGAGCTGGGAGTGTGCGGTGATGTTTCTTTTTTATGTGGGTGCGACCGTAAGGAGATGTCGAGTGCCAGCGGATGAAGGCGGGTTCTGGTGCAGCCCAGAGGAAGCGCTTGGATAGGCAGAGCGCCGCCATGTTGAGTGGTAAGGAAGGACGGCTTGTTTGGCTTGGCAGGCCTTTGCCAAACAAACACTTCACTACCGACGTCAATTCACTAAGCTATCCAAGTCGCAATTTTCACCTCGGGGCGCAAATTTAGCAGAGAACGGATCGAGTATTAGAATCTCCGGGTGCGACCTCGGATTTACTGATGAAAAATTTCACCTTGCTCAGAAGAGGGTACGTTGATATGATAAGCCTTATCGTTGGCATCCCGTGGATCAAATGCCATGCGTTCTTGCGCTATCAGAGCTGAGGCAGCTCACCTCGAGACCCTCAGGGGACAGTACAACTACCGAGGACGCGCGCATCGCTCGCAGTTGACAGAATACCGCTGGCCCTCGGCTCGGTAACCGGGCACTTTTGACAGCATTCTGTGGCGACTAACCTTCTTCCCCCATCGGCCGCCTCCACAGATCCAGAAATTCATAAAAGCAAGTAAGAGGACGTCCACCACCGCCTCACATCTGAGACTGACAGACCGTATTTTCGAGGCGCCCATTCCCTGATTCCCTGTAGTCGAAGGTCAGGTTAGCGTTGGCTACGAGTCCTTTCGCAGATAGGGCGAGAACGTCGAGGAATTACACGATTCAACGTTGTCTCATTCTTTCCTTGTGGTGGTGGTCTTGCGGCAGCACCGTAAGGCACACCGATGACTTTGGAATGGCCAGCGCACGACCTCCAAACGATGTGTGGCGTGTTATTCTCGAACACGCGGCTACTTTCGACTAGAAGGTATTAGCGGGGATCGCTTCGCGTGCCTATCAATATCCGTGCAACGTCCCGGGATAAATCATATTCAGTCCACAATCCCCGAAAATCTCCCCGATGCTTAGTGGGTCTACTGGAGATAGAGAGTTCAAGCCAAGAATTCAGTATCGAGGATCCATTGGCATCCAGGATATTCGCGACTCGGATACATATTACATGAAAAAATGCAACTCGGCGACCCCACAGACATCGATAAGACGAAGAACGTAAAGATTGGACAGCAACCCTTTCAAGGATAAGCAATCCTGAACGCTTCGGTAACGAAACTTCGACCGTTAGCAAGTCGCACTTACAGAAACAAAGTCAGATAGAGATAGCACCACTCGTATGGAACATAGACGCACAGGTAAGCTGATATAATCCGGGGTGAATACTGTGAGTGGTTTGGATCAGGATTGCACAGTCTTCAACGTTGAAATTATCAGCTAACAGGACAGCTACGAGTTTGTTCAGCGGCGATGGTGAGTGAAGCGGGCGAGACGCATACAAGGTTCTGGGTCGCCGGGTTTTCCGATAAGTAACACACTGTTCAACTCTGCCCCAACGCCTAGAGCGCCAGGATGGATTACCCTGTGAGGTAGACGATATAAAGTGGTGGGTTGCGCCAGAATGCGTCGACATACCATGTGATCTCATATTGATGACCCGCCAGTAACATTTGTCCTTCGACAGGGAAGGTAAATTCAACTGCGGGACGGAAACGCGCCAACGGAACAGCGGCCGCGAGTGCCAGCAAGGAAAAGTACTTGAAGATCATGGTAGAAGCTGAGAAGTTAAGGGGATTCGAAGACGCTGAGACGCATAGAAGCCTGAGGGGCGTAAGTACTTATAGCTCACTCCAGCTCGAAGGATGGCTACTTTCCGAGCATCCTTTCGGACTTTCCTCTAGATCTGAAACGGACTGTCAGTCGGATATTAATCCTGTGACATGGCACTTTTCCGGTTGAACGTGATCGTGTAGCATCGGGAGGGTTTTCTCGATTTCCGTTGGCACCATAATAATGCCCCACATGTAGTGCGGCTAAAACCACTGATGCAATCTCCACGGATGGCGAGCGCAATTCCGAAAGACTGATTGTGGGGGACCTTCATTATCCACGTCTTTTTTTTTTGGACAAGCGATATTATTATATGTAGCAACCAAGCTAGTCTAGTTCTACACAATATGCTAAGCCAGGTGTGAGACACCTGGTCCGAGGGAATAATGTCAGGTTGCTTGACCAAGATGACCTCGTGTATAACATTGGTATGGAGGTCCGAACTGCCCGATCATGCTACAGGGAGCGAACTTGGTTGACCAAAAGTCGGCACCAAACGCCCGAAGGCTCGTCTTGGTATGTGACTGTCTGTGCTATTCTCCACTTCCGCGTCGATCAAGCTCAAAAGAAATGATGCCGTCACACATCTGAGACTGCGACAGACCATACCTTCGAGGCGCCCATTCCCTGATTCCCTATACTCGAAGGTTAGGTTAGCGTTGGCTACCAGTCCTTTCGCAGATAGGGCGAGAACATCGAAATTACACGACTCATCGTTGCCTTGCTCTTTCCTTGTGGTTCCCAGCAAGGTCAGCCTTACGGCGGCACCGTAAGGCAGACCAATGACCTTAGAATGGCCAGCGCACAACCTCCAAACGAAGTGTGGCGTGTTATTCTCGAGCACGAGGCTACTTTCGGCTGGAAGGCGTGGCCCATCAGCGGGGGTCGCTTCGCGTGCCTATAGATATCCGTGCAACGTCCCGGGATAAATCATATTCAGTCCAAAATCCCCAAAGATCTCCCCGATGCTTAGTGGGTCTACTGGAGATAGAGTTCAAGCCAAGAATTCAACGTTTTAAAGTATCAATGACCCATTAACATCCAGGATATTCGCGACTTCGGTACATATTACATGAAAAAATGCAACCCATCCCACAAACACCGATAAGACAAAGAATGTAAAGAATGGACAGCAACCTTTTCAAGGATAACCAACGCTGAATAGTTGGGAAACGAAACTTCGACCGTTAGCAAGTTCCACTTACAGAAACAAAGTCAGATAGGGGTAGCGCCACTCGTATGGAACGTAAACGCACAAGTCATCTGATATAATCCGGGGTGAATACTGTAACTCATTTGGATCAGGATTACCCCTCTTTCAATGCTGAAATTATCAGCCAACTGGACTACGAGTCTGTTCAGTGGCGATAGTAAGTGAAGCGGGCAAAACACATACGGGGTTCTGGATCTCCGGGTTTTCCGATAAGTAACACGCTGTTCAACTCTGTCCCAACGCCTAGAGCGCTAGGATGGACTAACCTATGGGGTAGACGATATAAACGTGGGTTGCACCAGAAAGCGTCGACATACCATGTGATCTCATATTGATGACCCGCCAGTAACATTTGTCCTTCGACAGGGAAGGTAATTTCAACCGCGGTACGGAAACGCGCCAACGAAACGGCGGCCGCGAGTGCCAGCAAGAAAAAGTACTTGAAGATCATGGTAGAAGTTGAGAAGTCAAGGGGGTTCGAAGACACTGAGACGCATGGAAGCCTGAGGGACGTAAGTACTTATAGCTCGCTCCAGCTCGAAAGATGGCTATCTTCCGAGCATCCTTTCGGACTTTCCTGCAGGTCTGAAACGGACTGTCAGTCGGATATCTATCCTGTGACTCCAGTTGCATGTGATGTATTTATGTAGCTTCGGGAGGGTTTTCTCGATTTCCGCCGTTGGCACCATAATAATGCCCGCATGTAGCGACGACAAGACCGCAAGGGTCGCGGCTAAAACTGCGGATGCAATCTTCACGGCGAGCGCAATTCCGAAAAACTGATTGTGGGGCCTTCGTTATCCACATGTCTACCAGTTAGCAGTGTTTCCATGTTGCGCGGTGCTGCCGAGCAATCAATCGGTTAGAGTGTAGCTACCACGTGTTCACACGCCTGCTGCCTCTGCTGCGCCTGATATGATGTGACACCGCTGTCCGCTGATCGTTCATGGTACCCCGTGTTTGGGTAGGAAGGGATCTCTGCTGTGCTTCACATTTCCAGCAGTGGCCACATGCGCAAGTTATGCACGACCCATGATATGGCCGCATCTCGTCCGAATTGCTGTGTCAACGTTTCAACGTCAACTCCCACTCCTCAGCCCCTACGTATACTTCTCCTTCAACCAATTATGCTCATCGCCAGTCCTGACTCGTCGTGTGACGTTTGTATGGAGAACTATATGGATGGGGCACGTGTTCCGCATGCTATCTCTTGCGGTCACATTTTTTGTCGTGTGTAAGTCCATCTATCGTAAAATGCTGAGCAAATAAAAAGGGGCCATATCTGCATCCTCCATGATCCAACGGAATGCACGAGAAAGATCTGAGACAATGTTGCTAGGTGTCTCGACCAGATAGGACCTCAATGTCCCCTTTGTCGCACCGCGTTCTCCCCACAGGATGTCCGCAAGCTACACGTGGTCAATGATGAAGGTCTTGGTCTGGCAATACACTCCACAGCGTTCCAGGACGATGGTCGACTTGAAGTCCAGCAGCTTTTGGACGACATTACTAACGTTGCTCTGATCAGCGCTCCCGTCGAGGAAATGAAGACAGTGGTCGACCGGTGTCGCATATACCTGACCCAATGGCGGCCCAGTAGCCCGCTGGACGTATGTTGATACCGATGAAACCGATCACCCTTGGTCTGACAATTTATTTATCTTGTTCAGCATTCCCTAGCAGTCAGCCATGTCACGCTGTGCGCTTTGTTGGAAGCGCGGAAGAAATTGCACCGACAGAGTGACCAACTATCTCGACTAGCATCTGGGACTGCCAGCCTGAGTGAAACACGCAGGCGCATGACTATGCAAGCAATCACTGGACAGAGGAACGAGCAAACCATTCGGTTGGGGGACATCGCCTCGAGACGGTCAGTCATGTTCAACGCTCCACACGCATTTTCATTACTGAAGTCCTCGTTCAAAATGGTGGAACTCTACTTTCCTTACAGTCAAGTAAGCCAATTGATGTATGCCGCCTGTGCCTGACCTGCACAATTTAGGGAGAGGCAAGTTCCGTCCCTGGTAGTTCCTCCCCATCGTACGTCTCTGGTGAAATTAATCCTTGGCTCGGAGCTGAGGTGCAGTAGCAGATGCTCCTTTACCTGTGGTGCAATATTCGCCGCCGCCGCCATGAGTCTTTGCGTTATTGCCACTTACCTCTTAGTGTGTAACACTCAAGTTGAACGCGAAACAAGACTACTCCAATTTGGTGAGGAGTCCTCTTGTCTTTTGGAGAGCAGTATTGACGCTTGGACAGAACTCTGTTCCAAGGATTCATGCATTACGTTGAATATGACGAATGGGACAAAGTTTACGATTTCGTAACACGCGGGGAGGTGTGGCTAGTCCTGAGACGAGAGGTAGTTCTGATACCTCATTTTGCTGCTCACTTTTTCTGTGTTGACGTCATTCCTTCCGTACTGCGGGGCGGTGGACAGTGCCACTGAGTGACGATCCTCTTTGGGGAATGGGATAGTGGTTATCGTTCTTGAACTCCACTGCCAGGCATCCCAAGTTCTAAGTATTACGACACACGTCGAAGGTATTCAATACAGTGCCGTCAGCGTGTACTAGTACTTGGACAAGTCACGCATAACTTCCACCATTCCTTGGCCAAGGTGAACCAAATGCCTTCCTTGGACGTGGTTCGGTTGCCTCGTTCTTTAGGGGCCTCATTGCGTGACACGGTCGTGGTCACCGCGGCGCAACTAGACCGCCCTTGTCTTGACTAGCTCTTGTCCTTCGCCCCTTGATCATGTTCATCTTCAATGGCGAATCATCGTGCGACGTCTGCTTGGAGAGCTTCATGCAAGATGGGACACGTATCCCCCACTGTATCCCCTGCGGTCACATCTTTTGTCGGGCGTAAGTCACCTACAAAATCTGAATAACATTGTATGCCGTGATGCACCCTCCATGTTCAAACTGGAAAGAGGAAGGAGACTGATAATACGTGACTAGGTGTCTCAATCGGGTGTCTCAATGTCCAATCTGTCGCGTCGATTTCGCGCGGTGGGATATTTACCGGCTGTACACTGACAGTGATTTGGAGGGCTCGACGTCGACAACGTGCACGATAAACTCCAATCCACAAGTTCAGCGTCTTTTGTGTGCTATTATGAATGCGATGGATGAAGGCGTTTTCCTTGATGAAGTTCAGAACGTGGTGTGCCAGTGTCGCATGCAATGGTGGCATGCCAGTGAGCCGAACAGACCAGTGCGTTGATATCAACCTTGATCCAACGATACGTATTGGGATCGTCTTTGTTTTCAGCGTGCTGCTCTAGGAGTCAGCTTCCTTCTTCTGTCAGCTTTACTGGATGCACGGATGCAGTTGCTTCAGCGGGATGCTCAACTCTCTGAGCTCACCTCTGCGGGGGTCGTCATCCGCGAACGCTTGACCAGTGACATCTTCACGACGAGGAGAAATGGAAAAGCCCTCGAGTCAGAGATCGCCACTTTGACATGGTCAGTCACGTTTGCCTGGTGTACACGCGTTAGGCCCTCATTTGATGTGCCGCTCTATCTTCTTATAGCAAGGTACGTCTGTCAGTTGCGATCGTGAGGCGCACATTGAGTTCGAGCTGAGAATGCAGGTGGAATCAGAAAGGCATAAATACACGTCTTTACGCGAAAAGGTCGATCAGCTATATACGTTCCGGGGCCCGTTGTACGTCTTCGAAAGCAAACTCTTCGATTGATACTAAGATGCTGTCGCAGAAAAACCTTGGGCGATGTCATCATGTTGGTGGTCGGTCTTGCATCATATTTACATAACGTTTTCGTGGCTTTCCGGTCGAACGCGAAACAGTAGATGTTGACACCATTTGTCTCGGTAATTCAATGAGAGGGAAATGAGGCAAGGCAGTACCAGACCAATTCAAGAATCGAGCAGGGGATAGACGTACACTTGTATAATACACTTCAAATCGGCGCGTAATCGTTTAGGCATAAAGCCCATCAATACAGAACGGGCGTGACTCTTCCCCCTCGCGCACCCACCCAACGTAGTCCGCCGTTAACAACGCAGCCCTCAGGAACAGAGACCCATCCAGTAGTTCAGCATCCTCCAACTCAGTGCCTTTGAAGTACCCTGCGGGACGCGTGCCGTAGATGGTGTTAAAGTGAGCAAAGGTACGCTGGATCTTGAGCATGTGATCAGCGGGGTGAGTAATCGCCGATTGCAAGACTGGCAGGAAGGGATTTGGGGTTGGGGTCGTTTCAGTAGTGTGAAGTGCAGGCGAGGCAGGGGTTGCGACGGTCGAGAGCTCTGTCGGTGTGGCCGTCATGAAGGACTTGATGTTCAACGCTGGTCGACCGCGCAAGACCCACCATGTGAGGACCGTATGGAGGTAACCACGTAAGAGGAGAACTCGAGATCGCGGTTCGAGATAGGCAACCAGTGAATGGAGGAAGAGGCTCGAAGTCACTAGGTGCATCCTGACCAAATAGTATTATACGTCAACCAATAATTCCTCGGCACATTACACGAGACGCCACGTACAGGAAAAACTCGGAATGGAAGCCGCTAGGCGTCAATCCACCGGCTCCGTAAAGTAAGCAGCTTAACCAGATGAGCTCCTCCACCTTGCGTTCGACCTCATTTGGCTGGTTTAGGTCGACAGTCCATTCCTCGGCATACTCCCAGACCATGGGGGAATACTCATTAAATATGTCTAGAAACCTGCTGACGAAGTCTGCGGGTACTTTGCTGTCGAATCGGACATCCTTCGATATGCGTGCCACGACGTCGAATGCATGTACGCCGCTTGTCTTGGGCGCAAGAGGAGGCTTGGCTGTGTTCAACGCAAGGGACGAGATACGGCTTGTGACATCCTCCACAATCGACTCGGCGGGACAGGGAGTAAAAAGAGAGGGAGGAATAACCCCCTGACCAACATGCACATCGTGAGCCGCCGCTAGTGCGAGACCTTGCAAAACTGGGTTAGGTCATCTCTACATACTTGCCACTTTTACTCACCTTCGACGACCATCCCTTTCAAACCAAACTCGAGTCCATATCCAACATGGATCAGAGAATGCATCAGCCTGGTAAAGAAACGTGCCAACATTTCAGGTTGGGCATTCGCCTCCCTTCCTTTCTCGAAATTGTACTTCTCGGAAAAAATAAATGCCTCGAGGGTGTTCCCTACACCCATTTCAGAGATTTGCTGGGAGAAGAAGTTGACGTAGCCTTGGTAGAAGCTTGCGCGTGTGTTGAGTGACATCGCTTGATTGAGAGAACGGTAACTCAAGTACTCACTTTTCGTCCCCCAAGTTCTCGACAAAGTTCTCTTTGGTGATAGGCCCAGGCGACTCGAATGCGGGGCGTTGAGTCTGGCGATCACGCTCATAGTAATCCTTAATTATTGCGGCAGATCCACCTAAAACGTAGATCGCGAGTGCACGATGTGTGGTATGGCTGCCAATCATCCACGCGTCGATAACATGTCGCACGTCTCGCGATGAACAAAGAGATACGCACTTGTGGAAACGTATGTCGTTGCAGAAAATATGATGACGCACATGGTTGTCCTTGAGCACTTCCTGAAGAGCCGCAACTGACTCCAGATTTGCCCCCGGCGCTCTCTGGGGGGAGAACTGCGAAGGGGGAAGCGATGGGGTAGGGAATAGCTCATCAAGTTTCTGGCGCGTTATAGTTGTATCGTTGGGCGACATGGAAATCGATACCGCCAAAGATGGAGAACCTCCCCATATTTATAGATCGCAAGCACCTCCTCAAGCTGCTACATTAAAAACGGCATCCATATACCGTCAGCATCTGCAAAGTAGCAGAACAACGTTATTGTTGCGTCATCGCTTGACGACTCTCCGTGGGCCTTTCGAGAACTATGATTAGACTATGGGTTGGCAAAATGGATATTCAGGGCTACTGACCTGGCCTAACTGAATGAGGGACTTAAAAGGTAGAGGTTGAGCTCGCTCATGCGGTTTCAACTTCTAGATGATGGTGTCTTACAGGCTACAGTGCACTCACTACAATTGATTGATTAGTAACTACAAATGGTAACCAGCCGTGATGCCATAACATATTTACCGACGGCAACGGCATCTGACCTGATCTTCATTACGCTAGCAGATTTCCTTTGACGCGCTCGAGCGCTGGCCATATTATCAGTGACCACCGTTTGAAGGGCTGGTTGCTTCAGGTTAGGTTCGGAGACTTGGTGTATCGACTTGACTTGCAGAGATGATAAACCTCCGCTCGATCAATTAGTTGTCTTTCTCTGACCCGCGTCTCGTCTCGATCTCTACTTACCCTTTCGGTTGAATGTGGAATGATAAATGCTGGGATTATTCACTACGCCGCCATTTCGACGGACGTTTTGACACGATTGGTGACGATGATTCAACGGGAGACGATCGAATAAAGCTGCAAGGAATCAGATCACGCCGTGGGCGGCTAGAAGTACACCTGTATCATACACTTTCGAATCGACATACGGCTGTTCAGGTGTAAAACCCTTCGAAACTGAACGGGCGCGGTTCCTTTCCCTCGCGCACCCATCCAATGTAATCTGCAGTCAACAACGCAGACCTCAGGAACAGAGATCCATCCAACAACTCCGCATCCTCCAACTCGGTGCCCTTGAAGTATCCTACAGGACGCGTACCGTAGACGGTGTCAAAGTGAGCAAAAGTGCGCTGAATCTTGATCAAATGGTCGTTCGGATGAGTAATCGCCGATTGCAAGATCGGTAGGAAGGGATTTGGGGTTGGGGTTGTTTCGGTAGTGAGAGGCGTCTTTGCGGCGGGAGTCACGTTGATTGAGGGCTCCGTCGGTGTGGTCGTCATAAAGGACTTTATGTTTAACACTGGTCTACCACGCATGACCCACCATGCGAGAACCGTATGGAGGTAACCACGCAAAAGTAGAACTCGAGATCGCGGTTCGAGATAGGCAATGATGGAAGGGAGGAAGAGGCTCGAAGTCACCAGGTGCATCCTGCCCGACACAGTAACGTCAGTCAACTGTTTAGCAGCACATTAGGCGAGACGTCACATACAGCATAAAATCGGACCGGAAACCACTGGATGACAATCCCCCAGCGCCGTGAAGTAGGGAAGTCAACCAGACGAGCTCCTCCATCTTACGTTCGACTTCATCTGGTTGGTCCATGTCAATGGTCCACTTCTCGGTATACTCCCAGATCATCGCGGAAAACTCGTTGAACGTTTCTAAATGCCTGTCGGCGAAGTCCGCGGGTGTCTTGGCCTTGAATCGTTTATCCTTCAATATACGTGCCACAAGGTCGAACGCGTGCACACCGCCGGTCTTCGACACGGCGGGGGAATTGATGAGAGCCGCTGTGTCCAATGCGAGGGGCGGGCTTTTAATGCACTCCACAATACCCGACGAAGAGGGAGTAAAAAGAGAAGGAGGTATAGTTCCCCGGAGAGCACGTGAACCGTGAACTGCCGCTAGTGCAAGACCTTCGGAATGTATGTCAGGGACATTTAGTTGAACCTCTTGTTATCAGACGTTACATACCTTCGACGACCATCCCTTTCAAGCCAAACTCGACTCCATATCCAACGTGGATCAAAGCATGTAACACGCCGGCAAAGAAGCGCACGAACATTTCAGGTTGAGCACTCGCGTGACTTTCTCCCCGGAAATTAGACTTCTCTGAAAAGATAAACACCTCGAGGGTGTTCCCTACACCGTTTTCAAAGATTTTCTGGGAGAAGAAGCTAACGTATCCTTGGTAGAAGCTTGTGCGTGTGCTGAGTGACGTAGTTTAGCCTAGAACACGGTGACTTACTTTTCATCCCCCAAATGTTCGACAAAGTTGTCTTCGGTGATGGGCTCAGGCGGCTCGAATGCGGGGCGCTGAATCACAGTATCACGCTTATAGTAATCCCTAATGATCCCCGCAGTTCCACCTAAAGCGTAGATTGCGAGTGCGCGGTGCGTGATATGGCTATCAGTGATCACACGTCAACACCATTTCACAGAGAATAAAACGACAGGTACTTGTGGAATTGCGAGTGGTTGAAGTAAATGTGATGACGTATATGATTGTCTTTGAGCACCTCCTGAAGAGCAGCGACTGATTCCATATGCGCACCGGGCACCCTCTGGGGAGAGAGCTGCGATGGGGGAAGGGATGGTGCGGGAAAGAGTTCGTCGAGCTTCTGTGCTGTACTGTTGGACGACATGGTGATCGGTATCTCTAAGGATGAAAAACTCCTCTCTTACTACATATATACCTTGTGAGACCGGTGATCAGAAAGGCTGCGGCAACAATATGACATCACCCGCCTACAAACCGCGCACTCTTCTCACAGGTTTGTAAACTTTGTTTCAAAGCCTTCATGTGACTTGGAATAGAAAGACCGGCCGAGTCCTAGATCAATAATCAGGGACATCAATGTTGTCCTATCAGGAATAGTGCTGACTGACTCAGAAGGGTCTCGTGGTCGATGCTTACTGACAAAATTATGGTGGCCAATCCGTGCCTGGGCGTTCTTCGAACTCTGGTTCTAATAACGGTATGAACCATAACGGCAGTGCGCGTGAGGCGATCATACGCAGACCTCAACGCCTTGGGCCTGCGTCTTGTTGGCCAACGAACACTACAAGTGAAGGATTGCGGACGGTCCGGCATGAACATCTTACCAGTCCAAGGTTTCTCCATGAAATGAGGTTTCGACAACCCCGCGGTTGCGGAGTCTCCGTCATGTCAACTGGGGGTGGGTCGTGGAAAAGTCGTGCATACGTTCACACCGCGTATGTCTGTCGGTGGGAGGACGCAGAAAACGTCTCAGGCTGAAATATTCATCACTAACACTATCTTTGCATGGTCCATTCTTCTTCCTCTCTTCCTCCATCTCGCTCATCCCCGTTTCCGACTCCCGGAGTTCGCCCCACCACAAGTGATCTATGCAAAGGACCTTGTCTCACTCTTGCTGGCACCATGGACGTCCCCAAGCACCGCGTGTCGCGCCTTTTCGCGTCTGCTGCAATCGGCCCTGCTTTGCCGTCTCCCAAAAGGCACCATCTTTCCTTGCTATGTCCTATGGATCGCAATTGCGTTCGCGCGGACGCTAGTCGGCTTCGTGTTGTCTCGTAGTGTAGGCTGGACCTACCCATTCTTGTTCAACCATTGGGCACTCTACGAATCGAGCGGTGGATTCGGACCTCCTCTCGTGGCGTATTTCCTCGTCTCCGGAACACGTCCAGAGCTCAGTCCTCTGCTCGCTCGTTTCAGAGGGCATAAATGGGAGGCGACAGAATCGCTCGTATTGCTGGGCGTATGTATGTTCCTTGCTGTCCTCGACCACGCACCATGGACGTACGGCGTCGCTGTCGAGCTCGCCATCCTCGCCATCGCATTTCGCACCGTTTTTCCCGTTTGCTATTCACCTGAGACGCCTTACGGATATACCCATGCTACCACAGAGTCGCACTCAGTCTCTCCCTCGAAACGTCCCCGTTCGGACCTCAGGACTGCCCTCCTATTCCTCGCTATCATTCCACTACTCCACTTTATATCCTCGTTTCTGACAAGACCACCCGTCTTCCAGATGCCCACCACCCTATCCAAGGACGACTCGCCGTTCCTTGAGATCGTCCTCCTCTCATACCCCAGACCGAACGACACCCCCTCACCGGACCACCCCTCGATCCTCTCTCAGACGATCGCATCATACCTGCCCTATATATCCCCTTCCACAGCGCTCTCCGTCTTCACACACGCCAGGCCTTTCACACACCCCGCCTTCACGGACGCCCGACAACACTACCAAGACGCCCCCATCACGTTTTATGCAGATCAAGATGCCCATCCCGATGCATATCAAGGCCAGTACCTCCACCTCGCAGAAGCGTTCCGATGGCTCGCCGAAAGAAGCGGGACGAGCGCTGAGTGGGTGATGCTTGTCGAGGACGATTTCCCAGTTTGCGGCGAATGGGGATGGCAGGGGATCGTACGCGTCATGCACGCGCTCAAGCAGGGACACGATACCCCCTCCCCGGAAACGACCAAGGTATGGGGCGGATTCGTAGGTACTGGTGGGAGGTATGTCGTGACGCCTTCTAGGCGAGTTTGGCAACTCATCACCCGATCTGGGTAGCGGGTTAATCGTTCACCGCGCGCTCCTCCCGATCCTTGCACAGACGCTTCGCTTGTATGCCCTCACTAGCTCTCCATTTCCAGCGTTTATGGCACGTCGTCCGCCAGATATCGTCATCCAAGACTGTCTGCTTGGAGTCGATCCGCTATGCCCCACTGCACCGTCCTCCAAGGACACGGCGGACCGGATGTGGCTCACCCACAGGGAGCCAAGTATGGTCATCACGTCACGTCTTGTCATGGACCACATCGGCGGAAGCGCCAGTACTGCAAAGGGGAGGGTGTACGACGAGGGCAAATGGAGATGTGGATGGAGGCACCCATTTCATGGTCGTCCGGAGGTCATTGTCGTGCCCGTTTGATCTGTGCATTCGGATCTTGCGTACATTCGTCATATACACAATCTAGGCATCCGCTACATATGCTTCCAGTAAAATTCTCCATAGTCAAGAAATAGCTCATCTCCTGCCTTTACCTTGTCCTCTAGACAATGTTCCAGTAGGTGGAGAAGGAAATTCTATGGGCACTTACTTGTGAAAAATCCAATCTGGTGCTCTCCATTGACAACCTTATCTATCCAAAAATATGTGGGGCATTCTACCATGAGCATGATGAAACATACAGACTGCCTCCACATTAGATTCATCTTTTTCCTTGTGGTTTAAGAACCTGGTGCCATTCCCAAGGTAAGCTGCATTAAAGTGAGGCAAACAAGCATCTCCCTCTGGTTGCATGTCAAACAGATAGTTGAGGCCAATATGGCTGGCAAGTTGCCTGTGAAGACAATGAAGATCAATCATTATCATTGGCTGAAGATAAGATGACAGTTCACATTGGTGGCTCAGTAGCATCATCCCTCAGAATATAGCCAGTATATGCTATCAAAGATCATTATAAAAACCCTGCAATGTAGACAAATACTCACTGCCAACAAATGCATCTGCATTCATGTCTTGACATGCAAAGGCACCTAAGCCATGTTTACCACACCTGATCTCAATTGGCTGTCCATGCGATTAGTGCACTCATTTCAAGTTGGATCATCAACTGTACCTCACTAGCTAGCCTTTGCATTTTGGTGTTCTCACATAGGCTCCCAAGAGAACCTATACAATTCATAATCATTATAATCCCTTCATATTTCATATTTCATACCTCTATAAATCCTCAGTGAGTATCCAAGACTAGGAATTCTTTCATGACTTACCCAGCATCACAGCCAATACATATACCTGGAATACATTCTCTTGCATTCTTCATACAATCACATTTATTGGTTGTACATCTTCCAGTGTAGCAATTGCAACCTTTCCATTGTCTGACACCTAAATAAATAAATGCAAGTATAGTCATTTAACTAAAGCTGGTGTGGATTCAGTAAAAGACCTACAATTTGTTCCACATCGACATGACAACTTGCAGTGTTGTTTTCCAACATAGCAAGGACAGATATTGCTTGTGCATTCACCAGGATGAGAGCATGCATCCAATCTAGAATATACTCAGCCAAGGAATTAGACAAGTGAAATCATAGCCTTTACAGCACATGAGAGAGGATGGAATTTTCATCTACTGTATCCAGTCTTAGATATTCTTGCAGGTTGATTCAGGGAATGCAAACTTACCAAATCTCAGTTTTTGTTCTCTCTTCTTTTTTGCTACATCTCTACCTTTCCTTCCTGAATCCAGGTCTGTTAGTGGATCACCATCCTCTGCAAGGATTGTATGGTCTGGAAAAAGTTGCAACCTTTGTACAAAGACCTATAAGACTGATCAATATTTCAACACAGAACCAATAAAGCTTTGAACATAACTCACCTGTTTGCATGGCCTAAGACATATTATTGCCAAATGACATGGAAACAAGTCAGGTGCTATACCAAGGATAGTTTCCAGTGTATCCAAGTTACGAGACTTGGCAGGAGAAGGGGGCAGTGATTCCTAGCATGAGTAGATGATAATCACATCAGCAAGTTTGACAAACCAATACTTGCCATGAACCTCTCAAAGTCTTGTATATGCCTAAAGCAATCAGGACCACATGGATCTCCTTCGGACAACATCATGCCTTGTCCGGTCCACCGTGGCTTCTTAGAAGGGATATCCGTGCTGACATGGGTACTGATATGCTTCCCGGGTGTCCTTTCAGATTCAGGTGTGGGGAGATCGGGGCCACTGGTGCGGTCGATACTGGTGCCTTCCGACAACATGTAGTAACACACACTAACACGATTGAATTCGCTTACCGTGGGTTGCACAGACCGCATGTAAGCAGTTTAAATTTGGACAGAAAACAGCCAAATTAGACATCAGTCTACGTCTGAGATCACGGGGATTAGGCGTGTGAGTAGTAGGAAGCGCTTTCTCTTCGATTTTCGATGAACTCAACCAATGAAGCTGATCTCTGAGGCATCGTCAGAAAGGACCCGACGAGATTGCGGCGTAGATACCTTTGGAAATGCTCCCACAACAACCCAGTATTGTTCCCGATGCGAAACTCTTTGAATACTTTCATGCGGTCGATGTCGCTGGGTGCTTTAACGTCGTACAGTGTAAATAGCCTCCGGATAGCCTCTATCTGGATCACTTCCACTGGTTTCAAGTTAGCACCCGGCGGTGATATACACACCACCAGTCGACGCACCGTCTGGATCGTACGGTGTTTCCCATTCCAAAGTCTGAAACTTGGATTGGTATGCTTGAGCAGCGAATGTCGGGTCGTCCGCGTACGGCAAAAAGGGCAGGATATACTCGGTCGCGTTCTCGGCGAGGACGCTCCTGGATATCGGCGGACACGATTCGTAGAGAGGGTGAGGCGTGTACCTGTCTATGGTAATGACAGGCATCGACACCGTCTGGACCGTCGTCGCGTGCTGGAGCCCGCTCGTGTGCCACTGGCCAGCATAACCCCGATGTCCACCACTGTACGACGTGACGTCCACCGTCACCACGTCTGTCCCTATCTCTGAGTCTTCCTTTGGGACCTCCGCGAGCGTGTCGTCAAGGAGACGCGTCACCATCGCCTGTGCGACGCGCGCGACCTGGTCTCTGGACAGGACGAGGTTCCATTCTTTGAGTGGGTTGAGCGTGCCTGTGCAGTAGCTGGGTTCCCAGTCGTAGAATTCGTCCCAGACCTCGTGATAGACTTTGCGTCCGAGGGTTTTGAGATCGGAGAGGGAGCGGGAGGTGGTGTCCTTTGAGGGGGGATCGTCGTAGAGAAATTCCAGCAATGCGGTTCTGGATGGCGGGAATGTGGGGGAGTTGGGTTCAGTGCGGTCGATGTACGAAAAGCGGTCCATTGTGGTCAACCGTAGAAATGGGATTAATCAACGCGTTTGGGTCCTGCAGGAAGTAGTACAGTTGTCCTTGAAGTTGTGGTAGTCGTCGTGGAGGGTAGATACCCTTGAGACCCATTCCAGTTCTAAGCGTTCCGTGATGCCTGACAGCGGAAGCAAAAGTTGGACACCTGATCGATCGACATTAGGACCGATTATAATATGACCTATCTACGCTAGCTCCTGGCCTTGGCGACCGTCTCTCATCTCCCGGACTCGCTTGATACCCGCATAGATATCTTCCTCCGTTGGTGCCTTTTTCTCGCCAACCCACTCCCGTATCCACGCGCGCAAGGCCCCGTATTCAGTTCTCGGAGGCGCAACGCCCTCAGAGACCGGCACGCTCCCAGCCGTACTCGAACCTGAACCACCAGCACGTCCCCATCCCACCCACCCGTCTTCGAACATGGGCCCCCGCAACCCTACTTCCATCCAAAACACGAGTGCCACTGAGAGTGTCTCCGTCTTTGGCACGACGCCGAGTGCACGCATCCACACGAACACCTCCGGGATCTCGTCCGCGCGTGACGAAAGCCCAAGTAGGGCGATATACGCAGCAAACGTGCTCTCCGAGGGCATCACCGTCGGAAGCGGGGGACCCATCTCGTCGCCGTTATCCGATCGCGCCATCGTGGGTCGCTCGAAACCGAGTTGCGTCGGAAGAGATGGGAGGAAATAGGTCGGACGGCGTGCAAAGACTCTGGCAAATTCTTGGAACACGCTGTCGCCACCCTTGGCACGCGCGCTCGTCATGCCGCCCCCGACTTGTCCCGCTTCGTGTCGTATAGCTGGCCAATTCCCAAAGATCATGCCTCTGAAGATGGACCTTGCGACTTCGGTTGAGCGGCGGTTTGCCCAAATCCCGACTACGGATGGAGTTGATGTTTGGAGGAGGGTGTGAAGGCGAGCAGAAATCACTTCGCGGGTCAGAGTAGAACTGCTGGTTCTTGTCGCCACGTCACTCTGCTCTGTGTTCTCGGCGTGGTCAGAAGGGCGCGGTTCTCTCCTGGTCTCACTGTCCACGTGTTCGGAAGGCTCGGTATAGTATGGTATCATCGGTGGAGCGATGGGACCACCTCGCTTTTTGAACAGCCGATTATCGGCGATATACCAACTCATAGCTCCCGTTACGCTTTCCGAGTCCATCTTCGACGCCTGTATCGCTGCCTTGAGCAAAATGCGAAGCATCAGGTTAGTGGGAGGGGTGAAATAGAGTGACGTTAAGTAGCTCCAAATGTAGAAGATCGCATCTGGCCGACGAATGCGAAGGAGCGCGGTGAAGAGCACATGGATCGGATGAACTTTGAGGTAGGAAGAAGTCGAGGGATGCTGGGATCCAAGTGGTCGGTTTGGTGTTGGCGATGACGAGGTCACAAGTGACAGGGGGAAGTTGATTTCCTCAATGTCCCTCTTGACGGCTTCATCGAGTAGGTACAAGGCCTGCTCGACGCGCTCGTTCTGAACGAGTACATCGATACCCACACACAACGCCTTTCTATCGATTCTCATCTCGTTTTCTGCGTCGCCTTGACCACGTGCGTTGACTACCTCCCCGATAAACTCGTCCCATAGCTTTTGTGCGTCTTCCAAAGCGTTCCTCCACACCAAGCCTTGTATGACCACGGTATAAGTCGCCCTAGTTGGCCTATATGCGTTGGTTCCCTCCTTCGATGCCCCGAAAAGCTCAAGTAAAGAGCTAGCAGAGAGGCGGCGGTCATGGGCTCCGGCATAGAGCGCCGTCGTCCAATCGTAGATATCAATATTTTCCTTGATACTTGCGTCACGGGGCATACCAGAGAGAGACAATGAGGGAGCCTGGCGAGACTTGGCGAGATCGAGCTTGAGGAGACGATGAAAATACTGAAATGCGGACTGACGATCATCTCGCATGGCGCGGAGAAAGTGGGTATTGGCTTTGTGAGCAGTTCCTTGGGCGCGTTCCTCGCTCGCGTCGCCATTGACAACGCTATCCTCGGTGGTGTAAGGTGGCGTGATCCCATCTTCCACACACTGCTTCCGGATCGTATGCAGGTAATATGCGCTTGGCTCCACCTTGCCTAATGATGCATATGCTCTCAGCCACGCTTCTGACCTCTCTCGTCTCTCGGCTTTCTCCTGGGGGAGAGAACGACGGCGACGAAAATAGTCTAGCAACTGTGGCGAGCGGAAGTTGTCCCTGATTAGTACCCGTTCGGTGTCTGACCAAAGGGTCAAACCTCTCGTTTCCATCTCCGTCAATACGTCCATAGCAACTTCGGTGGCGACGCGCGATCGATCAAAGAGAGAGATGGCCTGAAGGAGCATGTTGAAGTGGAATGATTTGTACGTGTGCGAGTTCGGGGGAAGGTCGATGAGGTGTGACGTGAGCGGCCGCAGCAGGGAAATGAGGGAAAAGTAAGCGAGTGTGTGTGCTGTGAGGACGAGTAAAGGGAGGGCGTAGGCTTTAGGCGGATTGGGAGAAGTCAGAGGGAGTGCGAGGTCATACAAGGCTGACTGTGCGTCGCTGGGGGATCTGATTTTGTGCGACACCAGGGCTAAAGCGACCCAAGATGGGGTATGGTGCGACTTGTGCACATGGTCGAGCGCGCGTTCGAACGTGGGCGAGTACACGATGGGAGACCACCGTGTCCACTCGTCGGGGGATATTCCACACCGCTGCAGAGCAGCTTCAAGGGTCGGGTTATCAGGGTGGGTGTACCGGAGAAGGGGTACCAGTTCCCAGGTGGGATCCTTGGTGATCTTGTAGGCAAACTTGGAGAACCCGAGCGTGCGCTGCTCGAGCGGGGCGACGGTGAGCAACGACGAAATGCGTCGGACGACGATGAACTGACATGGTCGACGAGAAAGACGCTGCATAAGCTGTGGTGGTGTCAACTTACAAATACCAATGACACAGTAGACTTACAGTACTTGCTCGTCGCCGTCCAAGTAAGAAAAAAGCACAGCCACAATGTCATAATTAAGGGTGTTAGGCGTTCAAACGTTCAATCTCAAAAGGGCTCAAAACGATGAGCGTTTCCCCGAGACAACCCAGTAGACATGACATCTGGGTTTCCGGATGACTTGATGGTCTTCTCCGGTGACTAATAAATTTGGACTCCAAATATGCGCCTCATCAGTAGCTGCGGATGTCGTAGCAAGAGTCTCTAAAGCGCTAACATCAATGAACGTTCTACTCGTAGCTCTCGTGTAACCTCGCGGATACTATCGATTAGTACCTCGCGCTCTTGTTCTTCTTCCATCCGACGAGGTCTAGCGCCACAACAACAATATAGCCAAACAAATGCGCCATTCACGCTCCGCTGTTTTTGAGACATCTTTGCTCTCAACCACAACCTCCCCGTCCGCACCAAGAGCATTCGCAATGCCGCGCATTCTTTTCGTCAGCGGTTTCCACCCATCTACGCGTGCACGCGATCTCGCCTTTGAATTCGAGCGGTACGTCTAGTCGTACTAGTTTTTTTACGAAATTTTTCATGCATCTCTTGTTACCGGACAGTTTTGGACCTCTCGTACGATGCGACGTACCAGCACCACGCAACCCACATGCCAGTTCTAACCCGTGAGTGTTTCTCGCAGTTTACTTGAACCCCTTGCCCTATCCAGTCGACGCATGCGCTCCACGGACGAGGACCCGCATTGCCTCCGTCGTCCCATTACGATACGAACGCGGGCGAGACCTACCTTGAGAATGTGTCGATACCGATCCTCCATCTCGCGGGTTCGTGGTCGTCGTTCGCTCCCTCACCGTTCGCGATACCTACGCGAGTCGCAAGGAGAAAATGTGCCTTCGGCTACGGTTCCGTTTATCATTTCGTCCTTGCGCTTCCCGATTTATCGCTATTTCGAATCTTACACACACCGTCTTCGAACGATCGCTCAATCTCGCGTCTCGTAGCTATGCCTTCGTCGAATTCCGCAGTCAGCGTGATGCGGAGGATGCTTACTACGACATGTGAGTCGCCCCGTTAGTTTACTCTCACTTGCTCGCCTGACGGCATCACGTAGGCACGGAAGATACTTTGAAGGTTCTCGATTGGGTATCCAGGTCGGTTCCTCGCCTTGATTCTCTCGTTCCTTACTCATTGCTTACCAGTGGGCCAAAAACCCTCCCTCCTCCGTTTGGCGCTACGATAGGCGCGCATCCCCGCCCCACCGTTCTGCCCCACGCGACCGTTCTCGTAGCCCCCGTCGTCGTCCGGACCCTCGTGACGAACGCGACCACCGTAGTAATGGCGTCGACAGGGAAAAGGACTACGCGGATAGAGATAGAAATGGAGACAGAGACAGAGACCGCGAGAGAGATCTGAGGGACAGAAGGAGACGCAGCAGGTCCCCTGAAAGAAGGCGCAGCCCTACCCCCGAGAGGAGGAGGGATGACAGAGACCGTGCCAGGACCCCTCCTATGGAGGATGTTAAAAAAGATCTCGATGATCGCGACAGGGAGAGGGCTGCTGCTCAAACCCCTCCTTATGGTTCTTGAGTCCTGGCCCACCATCCCATGACAGGTGACGTCGGTTAGTATATTGTGTTGTTTTCCTTGAAAAGAACCGTCTTGTCGTATTTCGAGTTATGCCACACACTAGTTGTAGTACATACCTTTTAGCCTGAATGCCATGAAACATGTTAATTGTCCTAATCTTGGTGTGTCTAGTTACATAAATTGTTCATTTGTGACCCTGACGTTCATCATGCAGCCTCAACGGCCGGTACCAACCATCGACGACCTCAAGGTATATCAGCCTCGCAACTACGCTGTACAGCTCGTATTAACCAGCTTGTAATACAGGTCAAGCTCTGCTACATTTGTCGCGAGGAGGAGCATTACGATGGTACATTGCTCAAACCCTGTGCTGCAACCACGTCAGCTTACCAACACCAATTTCTTAGCCCCAGGAACGCCTCCCCGTGCATGGACACACCCATGTACTTGCACCCTCATCGCACACGAGTCGTGTCTCCTTCGCTGGATACAGTCTTCTCAAACCACCCGCTCGCGCGCCTCCAACGCCCTCAAATGTCCCCAATGCGGGACCGCCTACGAGTTGACGAGCTCGAACCCGTTGTTACTCCGCTGGTTGGACATGGGTAACAAGGGGTTGTCCATGATCGGGAGAATCGTCAGTGTGGGGAGTTTGACCGTCGTCGTCGTCAGTCTCGGTACCGGTACGTGTTTGGTCCGATATCTTCTTGGGTGGTCTCGCTCATTTTTCGTGTGTTCAGGATTGTATATACTAAGTACTGCGTACGGAGCGTATGCCGTGCGTGAATTTCTCGGCGCAGAGTGCGTGATTCTTGTTTTGTCGTGTTACAAGGGTTTCACTGACGCGGTCTCTGCCATCAGAATGTTCGATATCCTCTTGACCGACGATCCATCCAACTGGCCTTGGCATAG
This sequence comes from Zangia roseola, assembly GCA_038090095.1. Taxonomy (NCBI): domain Eukaryota; kingdom Fungi; phylum Basidiomycota; class Agaricomycetes; order Boletales; family Boletaceae; genus Zangia; species Zangia roseola. The sequence continues at coordinate 34,878 of JBBPMD010000173.1, forward strand.
TTTTATCAATCTTCCACTTATCCCGCTTGCCCTGATTTTCTCTCGACTCCCTCTCAAATCCAATGTCACCCCGCTCATTCCACTGTTGCTTGCATGGCCGACGAGCTCCCCTGTCAGTGGGGATGCACTCAATAGAATCGGGGCCTCCTCGAACATGGGCGGCCCTTTGCAGACGACCCAGTCTGGGAAAGACATGTTCCCCCTTCTTCCGCATTGGCCACCGCCACCTTTTATTCTTGGCTTGTTCATTTTCCCGATCGTGCGGGAGGGTTACAAACGGCTATTTTCACAGTTCTCGAAATGGGTGCTCGACACGTCTGGGATGGGTAACAGTGAGCAAGGGCAGGGACAGAGAGGGGGTGATATGCAGCGAGTGTTGATGGGTGCTGTGGGCGAGGACGAGCCGTTTCTGAGGATCCGGGTTAACGCTCACCTTGACGAGGAAGATGGACCTGCGGTTCCTGGTGCCATGCCGGGCGCGCGCAACAACCGCGGTCCAAGACAGGCCAACGATGGGAACGCCGGGAATGACGATATGGACGACGGCGCTGCCGCTGATGTCGCGGCGGCGGCCGAAAACACAATTCGCGTCTCAGGCACGTCGCTGGGCCGGTTGATTGGTGGGGCGTTGATCATTCCCCGTATATCGTCCATGATGGGATCGTTGCTCCTCTGGTTGTCCAAGCATTCGGTGTTGCTGCGCAAGTTTCTCGCTGTGCGTCCACCGTTGAGAGCGGCCGGCCGTATGGGACCGTTGGGGTTGACGACGGGAACGGGGCTAGGGACTAGGTTAGGTGGTATTCTCGGACCACGGTCGTTGTTTGGGGGGCACTTGTTGGGGGAGATGGGATTGTTGAAGAGACTTGGAGTTGCGGGTATGTTGGGACTGAGCGTCGCTTGGCGGGGGACGTACGCCTGGGCCGAGTGTGATCCCATTTGGTGCGTGTTTCCGTTTTTCGTCGCCTCCGCAGTAGGACTGATCGTCGCGTGGTGATAGGTGGCGAAACTCGTTGGGACTGGGATTGTTCACGATCGTGAGCGTGCCTTGTATGACTGTGTGATCGCTGACACTGACGGATGGGTCTAGGCCAAGGACTGTCTTCACCTGTTGCATCTCTACTTGACCAAACGGGAGTTGGAGAGTCGGCGAGTAAAGAACCGGTCGTTTGAAGGCGTCGACATTCGAGAACTCGATCTGATTAATCCGCAAGCGCACGTGTGAGGTGTCGATGGGATACGATGAACGCAGCGACGATATGACGGAATGACAGCAGACGGGACGATATCGATTCATGGTGGACCCTGTTTTTGACTAGCAACGATATACAGCAATTATTTTCCCTCGTGTTCACGAATCTCGCATGGCTTTGAGCAGTAGTACATGTATGATTTTGGGTTGATGCGTGACGGCCTGGATCTCGCAAGGTTGGATCCAAGGCATGTGTTAGACTGCACATGATTGAGAAGGTGTGTAGTCTGATCAGAATATGCATCGCTGCATGCAACGTATGGGGGGATGTCCAGCGATGGAACAAGAGATGCGCACGACCAAATGGCGCACAGAGGCTACGGTCCAGGATCTTCCTGGACGGCGTGTCGGGCTCGGTATTCCCCCAAGCGGGCCAATGGATTCCCAGGCATTCAGGGCTGCCAACTGCCTCGTTGGGAATAACTCGAAATGGTCACGCTTCCAGGAGTAGGGTGCAAGTTTACGTTTCACGTTCCATGTGTCGTAGCCGTGGCTGGGAAGGCGGACACTGTCAAGGTCAACCGAAAACCAGCTCCGATATGGGCTCGGCTTATTATCCCCACCAAAGGAATATTGGAGATCGGAGGAGAACGAGGGGAGCTAAGTAATGGTTTCAGAGCGTATCTCGCTGTCCGAGGCGAGTTCCCAGAAGTTCCCCAGTACCTTGGGTCGAAATCCGCCTCGATAGGTTTAGGTGGTTATCAGGTAAGCTCTTGAGTACGTTCATTTTATCATGAAACCCTGCACTGACACCGTCATAGGGGCGAGCACTAAAACTTGGGGATCAGATCGCGCTCGGTAATTGTTCGCCAAATTCTGACGGATCGCAGAAGCCTATTCCGTTTGTGCTACCGACGGCACTCGTTCCTGTATACCCTGGCCAGAGACTGGGTTGTGAATGTGCTCCCAGGCCCGGGGCCACAAGACGACGATGAATACCTGACACCAGCAGGAAATGTCACCTTCTATTCGACGCAGTGGAGCGTCGCTTCGTCAAGCAACCGCATGGGAATCCGCCTACAGAGCATATCCCTTCGTCCTGTCTGCTTCCATTTGGAAGATCAAATGTCGAATCGGCCAAACCATTTAGTTGGCGGACGAAGTGATGATTATTCTAGAAGCTATGAAGATGGAAATTAATGTTCCTGCAGGGGAAGAGAATGTTAGAAAGGGGGTCATTCAAAGACTGGGAAATGAGGTCCGGGAAGGTGCGAGCGTGCAGGCAGGCGATCCGCTGGTGTGGGTGTCCTAAATTGTTTGCGAAAAGTGAGAAGTCCTTGGGGTAAATAGAGGTGTCTATGAGATTGCAATGCGTCCTGTTGTACTAGCATTCCCCCATCTACCAAACGTAGGACTTTCCCAATGACGTCTATATGCGTGAGGTTAGAGCCAGGACCAAGTTTGTCGAGGATGTGTAGGACTCGACGTATCAAGACCGGTCCGGCGAGCCGAGAACGATGATTTCAATGGGGTGGGAATTACTTGAACCTCGCTATCTCAGCCCGTATTCCAGCAGTATGGACGCTTCACTTCCAATAATGGATTCAACCACGTATGTATGTTTACTAGCATCCTGAGTACCCTCACTCTAATTTGGGTCTAGGGTGAAGTTCATCACTATCACAGGCGAGTTTACAGCGCTCGAGGCCTCTTCCGTTCTCGCTAAATCTTCTTTCAGACGTCAAACTTTCCACTCGGATAAAACCTAGACCCATGTTTTCAAGGCGATACTACGCCATATTTTCTTTGGGCAATACTCCGCAGCGGACGGGGGAGGCGGAGCAAAGAAAGGATGGTATTTATTGGAACGATTCATTGTCCTTGTGAGTCAACGTCCCTTTGTGCACCGAGTGGAATTCAATGGTGTCAGTGACGCGAACGACGAGGACGAATTCTCCGTTAAAGTTTACCGGAGGCACCGCTTTCCACGCAAGCGGAATGAACTTGTTGGGTGTCTCATTTCCACGATCAGAAATGTACTGGAGAAAGTGAACAATGACGGTACGACGGGACTGTATGTATGCACCACTGACATCGAGTTCGTTTCCAGTCTTCGAAGAATCTCTCCACAAGGACCCTTCAGATCCTTCAGATCCACTCAACTTCACAATCAAGTTCAAGTTGAGCGCCGAGTTTTCTCGGAGCGTCAATGCGGTCGGACGTCAGGTTGCCGAGGCTGCTAGCGAGGCGATCGAAGCGGTGCACGCAATGCGACCCACACCTGTTATGATTGACCACGCGGACGCGGCAGTCGAGGTTATGAACAGTGCACAGACCTTCGCGACCACGTGGGACGTTTTGTTGGAGAGAATCAAAATCTTTGACGAGATCGTGACTGGAATTGCGGAAGTACGCATGTGTTCTTCAGTGCCGCTACGTGCTCATGGTTTAATCGCCACATAGATTCACCCATACGCATCGCTTGCCTGGTCTGTAATATCGGCTGCGCACAAGGTCTGTTTTGCCCAAGGTTGTATATTTGTGTTATCACTGATCATTGTCGTGCCCGATTCAGGTTCTCATCAACCAGAAGAATCGCGATGATCAAATCGTTCGCCTGGCGGGTACCATGGCAGACGTCTTAACGTTCGTTGAGGACGCCGACCTTCTGAAGACGGTCGGGGCGCACGTCGAGCCCCTTAAGCTCTTGACCCAACAGGTGATGGAGTGTGCCTACTTCATTCGCGGCTATGCTGAGCACAAAAGCTTCGGTACGATCTTCCACTATTTCTCGTTCTCTCGCTAATGGCCTTTTGTAGCCCCTCGGATGATGAAACACACATTCTCGGATATCGACTTGAGAATCACGGCTTACCAGAGTAAGCTCCAAGAACTCAGAGAAGCATTCTTGCAAGGAGTTGTACTGCAGACTGGAATCATCGTCGTTCGCATGACCAACGTGATCGAGCACGCTGGTAAGCTTTACTCGTTCGAACAACAATCATACATTGATGTACATGGAACACAGTGGAATCCAAGGACCTGGACGACATGCCATATGCAAAAGGCGCCAGATACGATCAGGACAAGGGTTGCCTGCCGGGGACTCGCAAGGAGATGTTGCGTGAGATTCAAGAGATCCTGAGCAATCCCGCGGACGATGCCCCCCGAGTATGTCTCCTCACTGGCGTCGCGGGATCGGGAAAATCGGCAGTGGCACACTCGATTGCGCGATGGTTTGAGGGGCAGAAGAGGCTCGTTTCGTCATACTGTTTCGCGAGGACTGACATGGCGACCCGGAACCCGACGAACCTGTTCAGCACCGTTGCGCGAGATCTCTGTGACCACGACGCCGAGTACAGGTCCGCCCTGTGGAAGGTCGTAGGGGGAAATCGGTCACTTCGCACGTCAACTGTGCCCAATGAACAAGTGGAGCGCCTTATCATCGAACCTAGCCAGCATATCCACGCCGTCGGCCCCCTGGTCGTTATTATCGACGCTCTCGACGAGTGTGGTGACCAAGATAGTCGCCGTCGACTTTTACCTGCGATCTCCAAACTACCGACCGAAGCCTCTCTTACAGCCAGCCTTCGTTTCCTGATCACCTCCCGCCCAGAAAGCGACATTCTTAGTCAACTTCCATCAGGTCCACACCTAGTTCGTAGAGAAATGGGGAATATCTCGAAAGAAAGCGCCGACCAAGACATCGAGAGGTTCATCCGTTATTCTCTCGATAAATGTTCGTTGGAGCTTAACTCGGTCAACCAGGACTGGTGTCAACTGCTTGTCCACCAATCCCAATGTCTCTTCCAGTGGGCAGCAACGGCGTGCAACTTCATTGGTGCGATATATTCACTTCCACGATCTTACCGACTTCGACTACTCCTGGAGACCGACCGGACTGAACGTGATTACCCGCTGGACGAGCTTTACCGGACTGTGCTACTACAGCTATTCGACTCAAAACAAAAACAAAGTTGGTTTCGCGAGGTGATGGGTGTCGTGCTCGCCCTCAAAGAACCACTCCCCCTTCCTTCCCTTTCGGCTCTCTTCGATGGGCACATGGATGTTCGAGCTGTCATCTCCACTCTCGGATCATTGTTGGATGGGATTTCCAGTGAGGAAAAGCCTGTCCGGCCACTTCATGCATCCTTTTATGACTTCTTGCGTGACGACATACGCAGTAGTTTGACCTTTCATATCCCAGTCCTTCCCCAACATTCCCTCACCTCTGCACAGGCATCACTTGCATGCATGTGCCACATGCTCAAGTTCAACATCTGTAGCCTTGCTGACTCCCGAGTTTTCAATGCTGCCATTCTTGATTTGTCGAGCCAGGTGGAAAAGGCCATTCCTCCCCATCTGTCATACTCCTGCATGTACTGGATGAACCACTTGCAAAATGTTCAATGCTCCCAAGATCTACTTGATGAAGTAACATTCTTCTTCAAAACCTTCTTCCCCTATTGGCTTGAGGTCATAAGCCTCCTTTCCCTCTCCTCAGCCTCACCAATTTCCTCAGCCTTAGAGACCTGCACCATACTTCAACATTGGATACAGTCCAAGGTAAGACAAAGGAATCTCATGAGTAATCAGTGTTGAAGGCATAACATAAGGACCAAGACATCAACATCCTTGCCTCATAGGCATTGAGATTCATTCAAGTGTTTTCCCCTGTTCTTAGGAGATCCACCCCCCACCTATACTTGTCAGCTATGCCTCAGACCCCTGTCAACTCACCACTCTGCCAACTTTGGCTTGACCATCTTTTGAAGCATGCATCAACCACTGATGGACATCCTGCTGGATGGCCAGTAGACATTCATACCCTTCATGGCCATGAAGGTGGGGTTAGATGTGTTTCATATTCACCTGAAGGGAACAAGATTGTCTCAGGCTCTGATGACAAGACCATCAGGATCTGGGATGCAGTCACTGGTCAGCCCATAGCAGGTCCATTCCAGGGACATGAACATTATGTCACATCTGTTGCCTATTCACCTGATGGGAACAAGGTTGTCTCTGGCTCTGCTGACAGGACCATCAGGATCTGGGATGCAGTCACTGGCCAGTCCATAGCAGGTCCATTCCAGGGGCATGAACATTATGTCACATCTGTTGTCTATTCACCTGATGGGAACAAGATTGTCTCTGGCTCTGAGGACAACACCATCAGGATCTGGGATGCAGCAACTGGCCAGCCCATAGCAGGTCCATTCCAGGGACATGAACATTATGTCACATCTGTTGCCTATTTACCTGATGGGAATAAGATTGTCTCTGGCTCTTTAGACAGAACCATCAGGATCTGGGATGCAGCCACTGGCCAGCCCATAGCGAGTCCATTTCAGGGGCATGATGATTATGTCACATCTGTTGCCTATTCACCTGATGGGAACAAGATTGTCTCTGGAACTAGTGACAGCACCATCAGGATCTGGGATACCATCACTGGCCAACCCATAGCAGGTCCATTTCAGGGGCATGATGATTATGTTACATCTGTTGCCTATTCACCTGATGGAAACAAGATTGTCTCTGGCTCTGATGATAGGACCATTAGGATCTGGGATGCAGCTACTGGCCAGCCCATAGCAGGGCCATTCCAGGGCCATGAAGGTCCAGTCAGATGTGTTGCCTATTCATCTGATGGGAACAAAATTGTCTCTGGCTCTGATGACAGGACCATCAGGATCTGGGATGTAGCTACTGGCCAGTCCATAGCAAATCCATTCCAGGGGCATGATGATTGTGTCACATCTGTTGTCTATTCACCTGATGGGAACAAGATTGTCTCAGGCTCTGATGACAGGACCACCAGGATCTTGGATGTAGCCACTGGCCAGCCCATAGCAAATCCATTCCAGGGGCATGATGATTGTGTCACATCTGTTGTCTATTCACCTGATGGGAACAAGATTGTCTCAGGCTCTGAGGACAACACCATCAGGATCTGGGATGCAGTCACTGGCCAGTCCATAGTAGGTCCATTGCAGGGGCATAAAGGTTATGTCACATCTGTTGCCTATTCACCTGATGGAAACAGGATTGTCTCTGGCTCTGGTGATAGGACCACTAGGATCTGGGATGCAGCCACTGGCCAGCCCATAGCAGGTCCATTCCAGGGGCATGAAAGTTGGGTCACATCTGTTGCCTATTCACCTGATGGGAATAAGATTGTCTCTGGCTCTGGTGACAGGACCATCAGGATCTGGGATGCAGCAACTGGCCAGCCCATAGCAGGTCCATTTCAGGGGCATGAAAGTTGGGTCACATCTGTTGCCTATTCACCTGATGGTCAAAAGATTGTCTCTGGCTCTTTAGACAAGAACGTCAGGATCTGGGATGCAGCTACTGGCCAGCCCATAGCAGGTCCATTCCAAGGGCATGGAGATCGGGTCAGATATGTTGCCTATTCATCTGATGGAAACAAGATTATCTCTGGCTCTGATGACAGGACCATCAGGATCTGGGATGTAGCCAGTGTCCAGCCCATAGCAGGGCCATTCCAGGGCCATGAAGGTCCAGTCACATCTGTTGCCTATTCACCTGATGAGAACAAGATTGTCTCTGGCTCTGGTGACAGGACCATCAGGATCTGGGATGCAGCAACTGGCAAGCCCATAGCAGGTCCATTTCAGGGGCATGAAAGTTGGGTCACATCTGTTGCCTATTCACCTGATGGTCAAAAGATTGTCTCTGGCTCTGGTGACAAGACCATCAGGATCTGGGATGCAGCAACTGGCCAGCCCATAGCAGGTCCATTCCAAGGGCATGGAGATCGGGTCAGATATGTTGCCTATTCATCTGATGGAA